>CATIWM010637445.1:0-11762 GCA_949671775.1 Mallotus repandus
CTCGGACATATAGTGTTGATTGGAAATACACTATACTTGGGCGTATAGTGTTGATTTGAAAATATACTATACTCGGATGTATAATGTTGATTTGAAAATACATTATACTCGGACGTATAGTGTTGATTTGAAAATACACTATACTCGGACGTATAGTGTTGATTTGAAAACATATTACACTCGGACGTATAGTATTGATTTGAAAATACACTACACTCGGGCTTATAGTGTTGATTTGAAAATACACTATACTCGGACATATAGTGTTGATTTAAAAGCACACTACACTCGGACGTATAGTGTTTATTTGAAAATACACTATTCTCGGACCAATAGTGTTGATTTGAAAATACACTATATTCGGACGTATAGTGTTGATTAGAAAATACACTATACCCGGACGTATAGTGTTGATTTGAAAACACACTACACTCGGACGTATAGTGTTGATTTGAAACTATACTCGGACGTATAGTGTTGATTTGAAAACACACTACACTCAGACGTATAATGTTGATTTGATAATACACTATACTCGGACGTATAGTGTTGATTTGAAAATACACTACACTCGGATGTATAGTGTTGATTTGAAAATACACTGTACTCGAACATATAGTGTTGATTTGAAAGCACACTACACTCGGACGTATAGTGTTTATTTGAAAATACACTTTACTCGGACCTATAGTGTTGATTTGAAAATACACTATACTCAGACGTATAGTGTTGATTAGAAAATACACTATACTCGAGTGTATAGTGTTGATTTGAAAACACACTACACTCGGACATATAGTGTTGATTTGAAAATACACTATACTAGGAAGTATAGTGTTGATTTGAAAAATACACTACACTTAGACGTATAATGTTGATTTGAAAGCACACTACACTCAAACATATAGTGTTGATTTAAAAATACACTATACTCAGTCGTATAGTGTCTGTGTTGCATGTAGCAATTTAAAATTTCTCATTATACTACTACGTAGCATATATCATAAGAATTTGCGAACTCAATTATAGCTACTATATAGTATATAATTGTATGGAATGCATGCAAAATTAAATGATTTTAAAACCTCTTATGCTGACAATTAATAATTCATTAAATTATTAAATTATGTAATTAATATTCACAATTTCCTTTCTAATTTAATTAGGAATTAACCTCCTAAATAAATTAGAATTTTAGAACTAAATTGTAAGAAAAACTATTAGACTCAAATGCAAAAAAAGCTGAAGGACTAAAGTGGATATTTGCTACTTTAATATAAATTTTCCCTTTTCTTCCGTTTTGCCGATCCACCTCTTTCATTTTCACATCCTTTTCATTTTTTTGCTTTTCTTTTCTTTCACTTTCACTTGATTTTCAAATCTTCTTTCTTCAATTATTCCTTCATCTGAGGTCCAATTTTAAATCCGTCTGATCCTATGGCTCACCCACAACGTAGACTACGTGGAAGCAACTCCGGACAATAAGATCCAGTTATTTTGCCACTATATTTTCCTTAAAATATTCTAGGACACAATGACGGGGGAGACATATTTCCTTTAACTCCTTTACAACTCCATAGATGCTCCCAAGCTGGAAATGAGGTACACTTTCTTACTCTGCCTTTGATTCTGCAAAAAATATTACCACAATTAGGAACTGTAAATGTGTAAATTAAAATGTTCATGCATGCAATTATAGTTGCTATATCAAATGAAATCACATGAAATCACTAATTTAAAACAAAATTTTGCAAAATTAAAGATAATATGTCGAAACCGACGTCAAAAAATTCCCATCGGACTTTTGGATTCCCGGTCAGAAATCTACATTTACGATCGAATTTCCAGATTTTTTATCAGAAATCTAGAAATTCGATCGAAATTTTTGGATTTCCGATTGGATTTAAACTCTGTTTTTTATAAATAAACAAAAACAAAAACAATGATAAATAAAACAAACAAAATCAAGAGCTTATAAGAGAAAATGATCCTGTCATTTCCGATCGGATCTTGGCGAACGAGTATATAATTGGCACATGGGACCTTCCAGGAGGCGCATTCCTTCTCCTATTCCCTCTTCTATGTTGTGGAGTTGCAACATGACTGGTCTTGAGCTTAGAGCAGCTCTTGAGAGGTATGATGCTTCGACTCTGCTCAAACGCTCTCATAACTATCAGAAGTATATTTAGGAGAATCTCCTAAAGCAGATTCCTATAGACACAGTTGAGGTATGCTTTATATCACCATTTACTTCATCTCTTTCATCAATACAAATGATATTTGCTTCCTTTTGTGTACAGGTTGAAGAAGCCACTAATGTTGCTATGGAGGAGGAGACTAAGGATAACACTGAGAGAACTGAGCAAGAGGCGGAGCATGCTCAACACACTGATGCTGCTCGAGGTGATACTTCCTCGAACACTACTCCGGGCGATATTTCACAACTTGATAGGTCCATGTACTACTGGCTTCTGGGGTACAAACTCCTGTTGAGCATCACATGTACTTTGATGCAGCTCAGATTCCTAGCTTCTCTCCTCATGATGCTTCATATGTAAGTGCAATTGAATTTTCAATCCTGTACAAACTTAACACCTGTTGTTACATTAGTAAACTTTATTTTACAGGTCCCTCGGACACAGACAGAGAATCTATATGGACTCGCCTCATCTTAGAGACTATTTACCATGCAGATCACAGACAGTTGGAGAGTTAGTATTTACAACAAATATACAAATGTATGCATGTTATGTATGATATGTATGACTCTAATTATTCTTAACACAACAGGATTATGCTAGGGATTTAGAACATGAGAACGAGAGGCTTTGCCATCAGCTTGCTGGTCTAATTTTTTATGATTATGGCATTGGGACCTCTATGCCTCAAGATCAGAGTGATGATCTAGCTAGAGGATGGAGTCCTTGGCTAGACTCTGGAACTCAAGATGACTTATCTTTTTATTTTTAATGCTTGTAATTGCATGGCTGTATTCTAACTTCCTTCTTCACTTTGAACTGTTCAAAATCGCTACACCTTTTCTAAATGGATTATGAACTTTCCTTTTGGATCAAACCTTAAATAATAATTAGAATCAAAGAGTTTTTTAGTCAGAACTCTGCTGTCTCGATCGAAATTCTAGATTTTCGATCGAAATTCTAGATTTCCGATCGAAAATTCTATCTCTGATTCAGATATTTTTTTAAAATAAAAAAAAAACTCTTTTATCCTTTTACTAATCCAAATTTCATACAAAAACTTTAGACATGGAATATCCTAATCCTATTCAGATTTAATTTTTATGGCTATATATAGGGGTTACACAAAAAAAATTTCCCCATTCTCAACATGACTCAGACTACCCTTATGAAGAATTTCCTTAAGAGCCTTAATGGAGATGACTGGAATAAACTTCTGCCTTTCCATACCAAACCCTTAAAATCTCTTCAACATCTAAAAATAGAAAACAATTTTCTACATGTTGCTGCCACCTTTTGGGATGCTAAAGATCATGTATTCATATTCAACGATCAAGAACTATGCCCATTGATTGAAGAATTTGCTGCTATTCTGGGATGCTCTTTAGATTCCACTACTATGATTGCCTTTCCTTGTCTAAGTGCACGATTTCCTAACAACTTAGTTACATTCTTTGATATGCCACAAAGTGACATCTATTTATATGCGCACAACCCAGGAACCATTAATTTATCATCCTTGATCACTATCTATGAAACTAGAGACAAGAGTAGCTCAGCTTGGACTAGGACTGTTGTGTTCTGCCTTTATTCTCAGTTCTTATTAGTTTCTTCTCATGGGCAAACTAATACAAGACTCATCTGCATTCAATTTAGCAGGCTTGCTCTAACTTTTGCCTAAGCTGCCCTTTCAATTTTTCAACTTAGCATTTTTTTATTTTTTATTTTTTTTATTTTTTTAGATTTGGTTACAGGAAAAGCTAAGCTTACTCAATGTCCCTACTAATCCTCTGACTTATCAACCACACCAGCTACAGTCCCATCCTTTAAAGATAAAGGATATACGTGCTACCGATCAATGGATTAACTGGATGAAAAACATCATAGATGCAGAGATCACATGGGCCTGTCCTTAGTGGAGACTGAAGTATGTAACTATTGAGCTATATGATCACTGTGTTCCCCTTTTTGGATTACGCTTCTAAACTTTTATCATCACTTCTCACCTTTGTCGTCAATTTGGGCATTGTCAATTTATTGTGACTGTTCTACCCAACTTTGAAAGTTTTCCTCTGAGGCAAGATTTCCTAGATAAAGTGAAGACTTTATGGCCTTGAACGATTCTAAAATGAAATATGAACCCAAATGTTGATGTATTGATAGATGAAAACTACAAAACAGGCAACTAAACCACTAGGATTTGCTAGAGACAAGAGGGCTCAAACATTACAGGATGAATCACCAAAGAAGAAACAAAGGCATAACTAAAAAAATGGTCTCATAGTTCTAGTTTTTGTTTTTAGGCTTTCATGCTACGCTTTCCTTCTAGTATTCTATGCATTGTAAGAAAGATAAAACATGCAATGTTTAGACAAATTATTTTTTTTGCCAGAATCATCCTATTCATGTGAGATCCACGAACTCCTGCATGAATCTCTCTCATCACTTGTTCTGGTTCATCCTTCTTAAGACATCTCAGCTGCATTCCATTCGGCATTCTTTTGTATAATACCCCATCATGACTTGCATAATGGCAAGCAAGAACATGAAGAGCATATTTTTCTTTTGAGGTTGCTTCATCTGGATATTCCCTTTCCTCAATGAATCTCTAGATGTCATAAAACCATGGCTTTTCTTCTAGCCCTATTTGAGTACTCATAACTTGTTTTCCACTATAACATGGAGCTTTCATTTTCATTATTACCAAGGGCTTCAACATTAACCTAGTCAGTTTATCCCACATTAAAGAAAGTGTTGCTAAGGCATCTGCCATTTGATTCTCATCTCTTGATAAATGTATGAAGAGACATTTAGTAAAATTTCTCACTAATGTTTTCAAAAAGCAAATGTAAGGTTTTAACCACTCTTCTTTCACTTCCCACTCCTCATTAGCTTAACTAATAACCAACAAGGAATCTCCATAATCTAGCAAGTTTTTAGCTTCAGTTGCTTGAGCTACTTCTACCCCATAGATACATGCCTCATATTCAGCCTTGTTTGTAACTTTGAAGTCTAATTTCTTAGCCATTAGGATGGCTTCTCCTTCTAGTATGATAAGAATTACTCCTAATCCTACTCCTCTATTATTCATAGCTCCTTCGAAATAAAGCTTCCATTCCCATTGTTCTATTACTGCTAAGTTCTCATTTGGAAACTCTATTGCATTTTGTGCTTGGAATTCTGCTACTGCTCTTCCTTTGATGACTTTAGTAGTGACGTACTCTATATTAAACTCAGTCAGAAGTACCAGCCATCAAGACATCCTTCTAGTTAAAGCTGGTGCTTGGAATAAGTACCTTAAAAGATCTATCTTTGAAATGGCTTGTACTTTGTAAGACTGGAAATAATGTCTTAGTTTCTTTGTAGCCCATATCATAATCAAACAAGTCTTCTCCATAAGATCATATTTTTCTTCATATGGCAGGAACTTTTTACTAAGATAGTACACTGCATGCTCTATACCTTCTAGTCCTTCTTGCGCTAACATTGCCCCCATTGCCTTTTCCTTTAAAGCCAAATATAAGATTAAGGGTTTACCTTGCTTTGCTGGTTTCAATACAGGTGGATTAGTAAGGTATTCTTTAATCTTATCAAGGGCTTTTTGGCATTCTTCATTCCATTCCACCAATTGATTCTTCTTTAAGAGCTTGAAGATTGGATCACAAACCATAGTAAGTTTTGCAATAAACCTGCTAATGTATTGCAGTTTCCCAATAAACCCTCACACTTCTTTCTCTGTTTTTTGTGCTGGCATCTCTTGAATGGCTTCGATCTTGTCTAGATCAACTTCTATTCCTCTATCACTGACTATGTGCCACAATAACTTTCCAGAAGTAACCCCAAAGACGCATTTCTTCGGATAAAGCCTCAGGTTGTATATTTCTATTCTTGCTAGAAACTTATCTAAAGCCTCAAAATGTGCCTCCCTTATTTCTGGCATAACCATCATATCATTAACGTATACTTCAACTTCTTTGTGCATTATGTCATGAAATAAAGCAGACGCTGCTCTTTGATAAGTTGCACCTGCGTTCTTTAACCCAAAGGGCATCACTTTGTAACAATATGTCCCCCATTTTATGATGAATGTAGTTTTGATCTTGTCCATAACTGCCATCATTATCTGATTATAACCTAAAAACCCATCCATGAAGGAATACATTGCACTAAATGTTGCGCTATCAACAATCACATCAATATAAGGTAAAGGAAAGTAATCTTTTGGACATACTTTATTCAGATCCCTGAAATCTACAAACATTCAAACTTTTCTATCTTTTTTGGGAACTGGTACTATGTTTACCAACCATTGAGTGTACTCTACCACTTCTAGAAAATTAGCCTGGATTTGTTTAGCAATTTCTTCTCTTATCTTCTCTGTCCACTCTGGTCTTAACCTACAAAGTTTTTGCTTAACAGGTTTAGCTTCTAGATATATTGGAATGTTATGCTCTATAATTTCTCTATCTAAACCTAGCATATCATCATAGGATCAAGCAAATACTGCCTTTCTTTTTGTTAGTATTCTCTCAAATGTTTCCCTCTCTTCAGGAGTTAAATCATATGATATAGAAACATTCTTTGGTTGCTCATTTGTGCCTATGTTTAATGAATCTAGTTGAATAGAATTAATGTCAAACATGTACGAATGATCATTATTAAAATGCACAAAACCATCAAAATCAACATCAGACAAGTAAGCCAAACCATAGTTCATATCATTGACCACAAGAAAAATAGAATTTTCATCCTCAAACAGACGGGACATTATTACATCAATTTCTTCATAAAAAAATCACTAAAACTATTATTAATAATGCTAGCTAAATCCTGTGGTGGTTCTTCATTAAGTGGCAGACAAAGCAACTCTTTAATGGCCTCAGCCCCCATCTTCTTAGCAATATTCTTCATCATATTTTCCTTGTTGTCTTGTGTCAGACTTTCAACTACCTGTTCTTTGAAGATATCAAACCCAAGAATATTCACACCAGCTACTTGGATAGGTTCCTTTTCACCTAGATAGAACTTCCCTTTTCCTTCTTTGACAAAGTTGTCCTTCAGCGGTCCCACATTCTTTAAGAGGTTATTCCTGTTGAAAAAACTTCTTCTAGCTCTTTTACTACCAAATCCAACTCCTTTATAGCCCAATCCTCTTGTACTTCCCTGCTCATTCTTTCCCAGTCCTTGTCAAGGCCGATAATTCATCTTCTTAATCATGCTTGTAACCCTCAGATCCATCTCTATTCCATCAGAGATCATGGCTATTTAGAAACCGAGAGGGGCAACTACCTACTTCTGACTATCTATAACTGCGGATACAATCTTGCTCATACTAGCATCTTTAGTCACAACTTCTCTGTTAAGTAGAAATTTCACCTTCTTATGCATAGTTGAAGGCACTCCTCCTAAAATATGGTACCAAGGCCTGCCCAAAAAGTAAGGCATAGGTGACAGGAATGTCTAGCACAGTAAATTCCACAACTGCTTCTATAGGCCCAGTCTTTACAGGAGCCACAAAGGTTCCCTCTACATTCCTTGTGCTATCATCATAAGCTCTAATTACAAGGTCTAATTTTTCCAAATCCTCCACCTTCACTCCTAAATTAGTGGGCAAACATTAATTGCAAACCCATTATCCACCATCACATAATTGGTCTTTTTCCCTCTTACTTCAGCTGGAATGAACAAGGCTCTATTATGATTCCTTCCTTCCATAAGTAAATCCTCGTTGGAAAAAGTAATAACACCATGCTTTTTCTCGGTAACCCTAGCTATCATGGCCTCAGGGGTTGCAGTAGCCTCAATGTTCATTTTCGCTAGTGCCTTAACTAGAGCCTTCCGATGGCTACTTGAATGCATCAAGAGCTCCCAAATGCTCACATTTGCTTTTTCCTTCTTAAGCTGCTCAAGAATTAAGTTATCACCATGTCCATCTTAATCTTCTTCTTCAGCCCCTTATTCTTTCTCTATAGCTTTCTCCACTAGTTTATAACCCATGCCACTACTAGTAACATGACTAACTTCTGGATTATCAACCCATACATTGTAACCTTTAGTGCCTTCTTCATCAGAATTGTAAAAGATGTCAATAACCCCAATAGTCTGATCCTTCTTTTCATATTTCCACACTTCAACCATGCATCTTTCTTTTTCTACGTAACAATCTTATATCATTAAAATCTTCACCCCATCCTCCAGGTGTACCTTTCTCAACATCCTTGGGTGCATCAGGAGATTTCCCATTAGTTTGAAGGTTAATATCCATTAAAGAGTTTAGCACTTCTTCTTCACTAACTCCTGAATTAATCATCATAGTTGTTGGGGGTGGCATGTTTCGGTAATTTGGGAAAGGGTTGTTTTTGGTGTTTGAGTTTGGAATTGATTTCTTAAGGTCTATGATTTTTCCAGAGTCTATGAGGTTTTGGATTTCATGTTTAGGGTGCATACAAGAGTTAGTAGAATGGCCAGGAACTTGGTGAAACTTACAGTAACTGTTTAGGTCAAAACCAGGGAGATTTGGGTTTAGTGGTTTACAGACAGTTATGGGTCTAAAGAGGCCCTTTTAGATCAACCGGTCTAGGATTTTAGATAAGGGTTGGTTGAAGTTTGAGAATCTCCTGGGTTGTTGAACAGTATGGACTTCTACAGCCCGACTGATATTTCCTTGCTATGTACCCCCAGTTGGGTAGTTTCTTGCTCCAATGCTTTTAGCAGTCTTCTTTTACTCACTTTCAATCTCCTCAGCTTCCAGCCCATCATCATAAAGGTATACAAACGTCTTAGGGTTCATCATTTGCAACCTCTCAACCAAATTAGGTGATACATTTCAAACAATCATCCTAACCTGATCCTTCTCAGCTAGCTTATTTTTCATTAATCTTGCCTTATTCATGAATCTAGTCAGGAAATAAGAAAATGATTCATTGGGCTTCTGCTTAGTCAATTCCAAATCTTTGATAGACACCTCAAGCCTAGTATTATGATTATATTATTTCAGAAAAGTAGTACACAATTCTCTCCAATCAGCTTGGATAGACTTCTCTAACCTATGATACCAATTTACAACCATACCCTCCAAGGATAGTACAAATAGCTTGGTAACTACATACAGAGGAGCCTTTATGGTGCTCATAGTAGTTGTATATTGACTAAGGTGGATCCTTGGATCTCCAGTACCATCAAACTTTTGCAGTTGTGGCATCTTGAACTTATCAGGCAGCTTATCTTCCTCAAATTGCATCATATCATCAGAATCAAATGAGTATCCCATACCCTATCCTCTCATCAATTCTTCCATTTTAGACATCTTCTGAGTCAGTGCTTTCATCTGCTTGGATTCCAGCTCTTGAACTTGCTCAAGTGATTCCCTCTTTGCTTTCTCAATCATGTAGTTTTCAACATCCTCCAATTTCACTTCAGCATTGGTGCATTCCTAGCAGCATTTATTTGTTGCCCCCCAGCATTATCGAGTGGTGCATTTACAATTGGTGGATTGGCAGCAACAGGAGGTGCACCAGCAGCGAGTGCAGGTGCAGCAATAGGTGGTGGCATTAATCCAGCCAAGGCTTATCTCAGTTCATCTTGCATCATTGCCCTCATGTCATCCATTAATGCTCCTTTGATGTCCTCTAGGGTCCAATTTCTTTATTCCATCTCTACTGTCTGTGTGATCGGTGTTAGCGTAGCTTCCAAGTAAAGTAGGTTGATCGTGCTTTTTTTTAAACTATGAAGGATCTTTGTGGCTATAGACTTTGGGCTTGAATCAGTCCTCACCAATCAGCCACCTTTTGGTTCCCAAACACAGGAAGACCCGGATTAATCTATGATGGCTGAAAAATAAAGGGTTAGTATGATGCATGAACTATATGTATGCATGTATGAATGATGCACGTGCTATGCAATAAATAGCAAATAACAAGTAACAAGTCAAGTATACAAGTATCAAATCAAGTGTACAATATACATCCTTCCAACCTTATTCCTCCCACACACGTGTTCAATAGTGAGTTTCTTTTCCTAGGATTTTTGGTCTGGGCCTTAATATTAACAGGGGATATCAAGAACCGACAAGCATGCCAAATCTCTTATTGAATCTCTTATTGTAGTAAAGCATAGAAATAGTATTTTTAGGTATAAAAGTGTAGCCCAATCTTTATTAGCCCAAATGGGTTTCTAAAGTATGGGCTTGTGCTTTTATAGATAGAAATATTTTATGGCAACAAACATAAGTAATTTGGGTAGATCCTAGGGGAAGTTACTAGGCCACTACATGAGCTAAGTCCGGTGAAAAATGTCCATGCTCCCTTAGCAAGATGCCCTCCTTTAAGACTTAAGTCATAGGCCAAGGTCAGAGGGGCCCGACATCATTTACCAACTCGAGAGAAGACTACCCCCCTTTAGGACTTAGGTACAGACTCTGGTCAGATGAGCTCGATAATCTCTCTTGAACAGAGTTAAGGCTAAGAGTGATGGTCAGCCAATTTACAATCCCAGGAAGCTAGTGGAATCAAGGGACCATAAACCAACGCCATCGACTAGTAGGGACATGCAAGAGTGAATGAAAGAATAAAATAATAATTAATAAAGTAATTCTAAAGAACACAAGTAGAATCGGTATCTCTTATCCCTAGTGGAGTCGCCACTATAGACGGCGAGGTTTAGCGCGCGCCCAAGTCTATTGCAACCATGACACTATTTGAGCTCAGGGCTCTAGTGAACACACTGCTATATCACAAAGACATAGCATGGAGATGAGGAGTCACCACCCAGGGTAATAACTAGGACAACTCAAAGGTGGTGGTAACTCAATTCTCTAATACAAGCTAGCACCACAACCAGGAGTTCTAGATACAGAATACTTACTTCTTTTAGTCTCGTGTTCATTTAAAATTATTTTATGAATTACTATCTTATTATCTAATTTCATGCACTTTCATTAAACCTTAATTGAACATCCATCTAACCTTAAGCCAACCAATCCATGAAAAAGTACATAAAAAATGTATTCAAAGCGCAACGCCTCTAAATCCAAACTACATTTGATTTTAATTTAAGCTAACTAAATCTACATATTTTATTTGCAAGTGAAATGAAACTAAAGGTGGGCCTACATTTTGATGATTAATGAGCCTAAATCTATTTACTTTAATTCTAAAGAAAATAGGCCTAAGTCTATTAAATTTTAAAAGAGAAAAAAAGAAATGAATTAGTGGGTTTAATTCTAATCAATTTTAATTAAATGAAATGATCCTAAGTCTACAAATTATGAAGAAGGTTTTATTAATGGGCTGAGCTAAGTCTAAGTTAATTTTATTTAACTAAAAAATGGGCCTAAAATATAAATTAACCTAATGGGCCTAAATTAATTTTAAAGTTAATTAAACCTAAATTTAAAAGCTTATTCTATTAGTGAGTTAGACCTACACGTAGGCTTGGGGCCCAAAGCAAATAAAAAGGAAAAAAATAAATGAATTAGTAGGCTTAATTCTAATCAATTTTAATTAAATGAAATGATTTTAAGTCTATAAATTATGAAAAAGACTTTTATTTATGGACTGAGATAAG
>CATIWM010637495.1:0-13470 GCA_949671775.1 Mallotus repandus
TTAACCCAATCTTGAGCAACTTTTCCAAATGTTGTGGAACATGTAAAGCCAGTTGAATCATCCACAATTATATTCAATTGATACCTACAAATAAAGCAAACAATTGTATTATATATAATTTTATTAAATTATTTAAATATACTCCATGAGTATAACTTACCACTATACTTTTGATTAGAAGTCATTAACACCATTTGTTATGTTACAAGTAGAGTTTTTAAAAGACTAATTTTTTTTAAAAAAAAAAAACTTATGAGCTTTAGAATAATAAAAAATCCAAGATCTCATATCTAAGAGGTATTTGGTTGCAAGTGCTTTATATCGAACACCAAGGATAATCTTGAAAGATTTTATTTTAAAGCCAATGAAAGAATTGTCCCATGCTATTCCACCTCTAGCAAAATTTATAGAGTCTTTAATAAAGAACTCAAGTAGTGGAAGAGTCTATGCATATATTGTTTGATGAATCTAACTCACTTAATCCGAGAAATGATATTGTTGATGACGATTTTGTAGGTGAATTCATGGACATAAGCCTACAAGAGAAAGAGGGAGATAACAAGTCTTTGGATTTAAGAGATCCAAGCAAGGTAGAAGGAGAGGAAGCCCCATCTACATCAAAGGAAGAGCTACCCAATGAGTGACAATTAAAAAAGGAACATCCTAAGGAGCTCATCACAGGTGATACACCAAAAGAAGTAATCACTAGATCCTCTCTTAGGCCTTTAATCAATCTAACATTTATAACTCAAATTAGACTAAAGACCAATAATGAGGCTGTGGAGGTTGAGTATTAGGTTTTTTCTATGTAAGAAGAACTTAATCAATTTGAGATGAACAAGGTTTGAAAATTAGTTCTAAGACCTAAAAATCATCATATTATTGATACCAAATGGGCATTTATGATAAATTAAATGAATAAGGGACTAAGAATAAGGCTAGACTAGTGGCCAAATGTTATAATCAAAATGAAAGCATTGATTATAATCAAACTTTTGCTCCCATTATAAGGTTGGAGGCCATTAGAATGTTCCTTACAGTTGCATCTTCCATGAATTTTAATTTTTTTCAAATGGATATAAAAAGTGTTTTTTTAAATGGTTACATTCAAGAGGAGATTTATGTTGAACAACCTCCAGGATTGAAAGTCATGAATTTCCAAATCATATTTTTATATTGATAAGGCATTATATGGATTGAAACAAGCTATTAGAGCTTAGTATGATAGGTTGAGTAACTTTCTTTTAGAGAAAGGATTCTCAAAAGGAAAGGTTGGCACAACTCTATTTATTAAGAAATCAAATAATAACCTTTTAGTTGTGCAAAATTATATTGATGATATTATATTTAGTGCTATGAACAATTACTTTTATGCGGAGTTTGATAAGTTTATACAAGGTGAATTTAATAAGAGCATGATGTTTGAGCTTAAGTTCTTCCTTGGATTACAAATCAAGCAATATAAGGATGAAATCTTCATCAACCAAGAAAAGTATACTCGAGAGATTCTTAAGAAGTTTGGCATAGAGGGAGCTAAGGCGTGCAGGATGTCCATAAGCACCATAACCAAACTTGAGATGGATGAGAGTGGAAAGCTTGTTGATCAAAATTAGCAGAGGGATATGATTAGATCCCTTCACTATTTAACCGTTAGTAAGTCAAATATAATATTTGCCATTTATATGTGTGCACATTTTCAATCTTTTCCAAAAGAGTCTTATTTGCAATCAAAATCATTTTTAAATATCTCATTGGCACTATGCATTTACGACTTTGGTAGTTATTCAGATGCGAACTTTGCTAATAGTCTTTTAGATAGAAAAAGTACTTTCAAAACTTATCAATTTTTAGGACAATGTTTAGTTTCTTAGTTTAGTAAGAAACAAGTTTGGATGTCTTTTCCACCACCAAAGCAAAATATATGGCAATAACTTATTTTTGCTCATAAATTTTATGGCAAAAACAACAACTAAAGGACTATAGTATTGACATTAATCACATTCCTATCAAATGTGATAATACAAATTTATTAACCATTCTAAGAATTTGATTCAACACTCTATGACTAAGCATATAGACATAAGACATAATGTTTAAGAGATCATGTTCAAGACTAAGCATATAGACATAAGACACAATTTTTAAGAGATCATGTTCAAAATGATGATGTGATTCTTAAATTTATTGATACCAGCAACCAACTAGCCAATATCTTTACTAAGCCACTTAATAAGGATCACTTAAACTTTATTAAGTAAGAATTTGGTATGCTTGATGGTTTTAGTTTGAACTAATTGAGTTGTTTATTTGTTTATTTGCTGATATGATTCTATGCATTAGACTTGGTTGATATATGATTAGGATTAAGGCATCCAAATTTGCATTTGATTACATTTTTTGCTAATTCTTTATTAATTAATAAAATAAATTTATTTAGTTAATAAATGAACTTGCCAATATTAATATGTCCAAGAGATTTTGATGCATTTACTTGATCAAAATTTTTTAAAACATTGCATTACTTTTATCTAAAATAGCTCTATTTTCAAATTTTTAAACTCTATCAATTTAGTCCTATAAAAGGACTCAATTGCACAATTTTTGAAAGTTCATGTACCAAAGCAAAATTTGGTCACGACCATTACCTTCATACTAGAAGGATCATGACATCTGTTCACCTTTATGATAGACATAAATACTAGCATATATAGAAAACTATCACTTTTGTTATTTTATCAAAATTCTCTTACTCTCACAATTGATCTCAACTTACATTTTTATTCATTTTGCATTTTGCTCTTAATCATCCTTTGAAAACTCTTATTTTCTCTTAGCTCTCTATACTTTACATACACCCATTCTTGCATCAAAACTATCTCATATTATATAATGGCTCTTGAAAAGGCATAAGTTGCATCCCCCTCATCATCAAAGAGAGAAACCAAAGAACAAATTAAGAAGACATCATCCACCACTATTCCACTAATAAAATCAAGTCAAGGATTATCACTTTAATTCAAGAACAATTATTCCTTCAAAATATATATGTAATTTAATCCTTGAACATCTTGCTTATTTTAATTTAAGGGTTAATTTCTATTTTCCCCCTATGTTTTAGTTTAATACATTATTTCATCCCTGACATTTGAAAAAATATTTATTCATCCCTGACATTTGCAAATTCATGTACTATTTCATCCCTGATAGAGGACTAATGAGTGTTAATTGTTGCAAATGTCAGGGATGAATAAATATTTTTTAAAATGTCAGGGATGAAATAGTGTACTAGGCCAAAATACAGGGGGTAAATAGTAATTTACCCATAATTTATTGAAAACCCTTCTTGATAGGCTTTACCTCTTTCATCTTACTTTTCAAGTCCTTACATATCCCTCTCTTATAATTGAATTCTTATCCACCTACACACTTAGATACACTAAAATTTATGATGCCAACCCTCTCTGTAGAATGAGATTTAAATTATAGGGAAAGGGAAGATTTTTAACTACCATAGAGTTCCATAATAGTTTTGAATTTTCTCAAGGTGCTTCAAATCCCTTCAACTTGGCTTCCCTATAACATTATGGCAAATAATTGTAAACCTAATTCGAGAGCCTTCCTAGCTGGCCATACTAAAGCCTCTTCCATTAACTCTAAGCCCTTTAGTACATCTAATGTTCTTTATTATATTCCACTAATGGTAAAGGCAAAATTAATGAAGCCCTTTCCCTTGATGATCATTACCTTCTCCATGCTATGGTTCATGGGGAACATATTGAATAGGGGAGGTTCCTCTAATGGAGGCTATGACTCATTAGTGATAGTGTTAGTGAAGAGATATAGGGGAAATTGTAACTAAGATAGCCCAATATTTTAGAATTTCCCTTGAGAACCTTGACTCAATTCCATCCATTCTTCTAGATGAAACTTTCCTAAAGAACTTTAATCAATTCAAGTAAGTGGGAGAATTATAGATGTTAAAGGATGATGAATTTCAAGAGGCCATGAATGTGGAATTAGCTTAAGATTTGGTGGATATTGAATAAGTAAGAACTTATACTACTGAAGCTTTTGAAGGAAAAAGCAAACTTCAAGAGTGATAAGCAACACTAGTAGAACAAAGAAAGAGGGCTACAAGAGAAAGTTCAAGAACTCAAGGCATTAAAGAGGGGCCTTAGTGGGTGTTTACTATATTTAATCAAAATTTAACAATCAATTTGATAGAATGGATGCATGGATGGATCACTAAGAGTATGATGTTCATTACCTTTACTAAAGACAAGGATATTTGTGCCAATAGGACCAACCACCACCATATGGATGAGAAGGAGAATATGAAGGAGATGGACAATAAGATTATGAGCCTTAAGCTTCAATTCACATGCATTCCATATTTTTTTCTTTACATTCTCATTAAGTTATTTTTATGTTTATGGTTGTCTATGACTACATTCCTTAGTTGTTGTGTTCTTTATGTTTTGTGTTTTTCCTTAGGCATTTCATCTTTATATCTAGTTTATAATGCATTTTTACTGATGACTCTTAACCATTTGAATTTGTTATTAACATGAATTTAAATTTGAATTTGAACTTAAAATTCTTGATAAATAATCACATAAATATTTGATAATTTGAAATTAAACTTAAACTTGAATGTTTATAACTCATTTAAGCATATATTATTGGGGAGAATCTTAAAATTTCTTTGTATATGTTAAGAGGAATTTATGCTTGATCAAGTCCACACACTTGCACTTAGTATTTATTATCTATCATTCAAAATTGATTTTTAAAGTAAAAAAAGGGGATATTGTTAGTCATTTGCATGATCACTCTCAAATAGACCTTTGTTTTAACTTTAAAAACTAATTTTGAACTGCTAATTTATGTATTTAAATGTGTTTATAAGTTAGGATTAAGGTCTTGATCATTTGGACAAGCTATGGAGGTCATATTTAAGTCAAAATCACCATGTAAGGGTTCTCACAAGTAACATTCATGTGTGTAAGACCTTTAAAGACTTAGGTTTTTCAAAAGCTTCAGAGGTCCTTACGGTTTAAGTCATGTTTGTGATAAAAAAAAAAGTCTTCATCGTGATCTAGCCCTTTACAATCCTGAGGAAGAGAAGCTTTATAGTTTCAAAGATTTAGAGGTCCTTGCGATCGTAGTCATAATTTTAATATGGAAGTATCATGATCAAACTCTTCATGATTCTAAGGAAGAGAAGTTTTGTTATAAAATTCTAGAGGTCCTCACAAGTGGTCCTCACAATCATTACCATACATTCACGATCATGAGTAAACTTATCCTAATTATGATCTTCAAAGCACTCAAAAGAGTTCAAGTCAATAATTACTCACAATCACTCCGCATAATCTTAAAGAAGATCACAAATGATGTGACAACTCAATGATAGGCAAAATTTTAGAGGCAACCGTCATATTTTTATACTCGCGATCATGACCATGATGCTCATAATTGTGACCTTAAGATTTATTAAAAAAAAAACTATACATTTAATAAAGATAGAGACATTAAGGATTATTTTGTAGATTTCAATAGTTATAAGCTTCTACTATAAATACAACCCTCATAACTCATTTATAAAAGTCAAAGAGTTGTAGAACAAATTTTCTTAGGAAGATTTTTTGTGCATTGAAAGCTTCTTTTAGGTTTTTTTGTAAATTCAATTCTTGTACTCAAACTTTTGAGAGAGTTGGCGAGTGTTAAAGTTAGGATTCTCATTTCTACTCTTTTTTTAGGGTTATAGAAGTGGGTAATGAGGTTCTTTCTTTTGGTTTGTATTTAGCCTTGTAAAAACAAAATTATGGTTTAGTTTGTATTAAGTAAAGAAAAACACATTGATTGTAATATTGGTATTGAATGTAAAACATATTGTACAATCTAGTCAATAAAATTGGTGTGGGAGATTAGAAATCCTAACTTAGGGGAGTTAGAGAGTGTAGTAGGATTATTAGAATCTGAACCATTATAAATCTTATGTCCTTATGTGTGAATAATTCATTTCTTATTTCCTTATTATCTTAATCTTTCAATCAATCCTCAAATCTTCACATTATCTCCTAAATTTCCAAGTAGCCTTGTTAATTGTCAGGGGGTAGCATTTTTTAATCATAGGGGTATTATACACATTTCATATTTATTTTATTTTATGTAATTCTAGGGGTGTGATGGTTGGAACATTATAATGTCTCCTCCTACCATAGGCCATTGTGCTCCTTATGCTCTTTAGGGAGAGTGACTAGTCATCGAAGGCCTAGGGCCGAAGATCTAGGCACTATAGATGCTAGGTGTGTGCATTTCTCTTGGGTAGGTTCCCCCCTGCCTACACCTTGGGGAGCACAGTGTCTGAATCGATGTATTGCTTTCTATGATGAATAACAGAAGTAGCCCCATTATCTTCTTATGTGTGCCTTGTCGATTGTGCTTGTACTTGCCCATTGGGCTATTATGCTGGCTTTACAGATCTTGACTTGGATACTAATCTATTTTTCCTTGTGCTTACAGAATTACTAATCTGTCCCTAAGGCTGGCTTATTGGAAGGTGTTCTAGACAAGCGTCGCATAGTCCCTTTTTATGAAGCTTTTACGGGCCCGTGAAATTTGGTATCAGAGCTTTCTTTGCTCTTCAATAATGGCCATGGTGGCCAAAGCAAACAATACTAACAATGTGCTCATTAAGGTGCTAAAGAAAAGGGTTGAGGCACTTGAGGTTGCGGTAACCCAAGTGCGCCTACTTGAGAATGTGTTAAATAAAATTGAACTGCTTAATGTTGTGGTAGCAAAAGCATATGTTATTGAGAATATTGTAAAGAGAGTAGAGACTCTCGAGCAAGTGCTGGCTAAATTATTTTCTCTCAAGGGGCGGCCAATAGAGCTTGAGGCGCCCTCTCATGCAAACCCATCGGGGAGCGGTGATATTGATGTGTTGAAAGACCGGCTAGAGAGCCTGGTGACTCAGGTGGAGACCCTTGAGAAATCACCCCATGATATTCTTGAAAATCAAAAGAGCCTTAGTGAAGGTTTCGATGCTTTGAGTGAGAACGCCAAGGAAGCTTTCCAATCCTTACGTCAAGAGTTACAAACAGTGCATGGGAAGGTTGAAGAGTTGACTAATTTGGGTGGCTTGAGAGCTATGCCCTTGGGAAGAACTAAGATTCCTGAACTAACCCCATTCAAAGGGGCCCGAGATTCGAACATCATTGATAATTTCTTATTCAACATAGAACTCTATTTTGAAGCAATGAAAATAGATTTTGATGAACAACGATTAAGGCTTACTCCCATGTACCTTGCTGATGATGTCAAACTTTGGTGGCGAACTTAGGTGGAGGAAATAAGGGCAGGTAGGTTCCTTGTGGATGGTTGGGACAATTTTAAACAAGAACTAAGAGCTCAATTCTACCCTGAATATGTGGGATTTAACACTCGTGCTCAATTAGATGAATTGAAACATACCGTTTCTATTTGAGACTATGTTAGGCAACTTTCGGCATTGATTCTCAATATACCAGATATGGCTGAGGCAGATAAAGTGCATCATTTCATGACTGGATTGAAACATTGGACTAAGAAAGAGCTTCAAAGGCAAGGGGTAAAAGACATTAAGACTGCAATCTCAGCAGCCGAAAGTCTAGATGACTATGTGGAGAGTGGCAGTAAAAGAAAGTTCAACTCATTCATAGAGGGAGATAACCCTATTATTACCAAATGGCCAAGAAATTTCCATGAAAATTCACAACGACCTTGGAATTCAGAGCGCAGAAATTGGAATTTCGGTGGGATGGAAAAGAGATTTATTAATACTGGAGGGGGAGATAAAAATTACTCCAACTTTCATGATAGAAATTTTGGGCAACAACAAATAAAGCCCTCAAGTTTTGCAAAGCTTGTAGGGAGAGGCACCCCAAGTATTAAGTGCTTTTTGTGTAGTGGACCTCACCGGGTGGTAGAATGCCCTCAATGAGCAGCTTTAAATGCCATCAGAGCCTTACAACAGGAAGAAATGAAAGAATGTCCTTAGAAGAAAGAGCAGGAGGAACCGACCATGATAGGAGCTCTTAGATTCTTGAATGCCTTGGAAAGATAGATGGAACAACTAAAGGCAAAAAGAACTAGGGGCTTAATGTATATTGACTTCACTATACGGGAAAAAGTTATTCGAACTCTCATAGATACGGGAGCTACAGACAACTTTATGACAGATAAAGTGGCCACTTAACTAGGGCTCAAAGTGGAGAAGGATGTGGGGAAAATGAAAGCCATGAACTCGCAACCTAGAGAAACGGTTGGTATAGCTCGAGATGTACCATGTAAACTGGGATCATGGAGCGGGAACGTGTTATTCACAATAGCTCCAATGGATGACTTTGATGTTGTCCCAGGGCTAAATTTCTTATATCAAACTAGAGCTTTCCCCATTCCCTCAATGAATTGCCCGTTGATCATGGGAGAAAGCCCATGTGTAATCCCTGTTATGATGAGCTCCATTTGTGAAAAGAAGATGCTATCAGCCACACAGTTTAAGAAGGGGATAAGGAAAGGTAAGAAAACATACATAGCAATTCCGTTTGAGATAGAGAGCTAGCTGGATAAGGAGACTCCAGAGCAACTAAAGGCAATTTTAGTTGAATATGGTGATGTGATGCCCAATAAGTTGCCTCAAACTCTACCTCCTATAAGGGGAATTGATCATGAAATAGAATTTCTCCCAGGAACAAAGCCTCATGCAAGAGCCCCTTATAGAATGGCTCCTGCAGAACTAGCTGAGCTGAGGAAGCAGCTAGATGAGTTACTCGAAGCAGGCTTCATCCGTCCCTCCAAGGCCCTTTTTGGTGCTCTGGTACTTTTCCAAAAGAAATAGGATAGGAGTTTGTTGTTGTGCATTGATTATCGAGCTCTGAATAAAATCATTGTAAGGAACAAATATCCTATCCCACTTGTAGTTGATCTCTTTAATCAATTGGGACAGGTAAAGTACTTTAGCAAGTTGGATCTGAGATCCGGGTATCATCAAGTTCGTATTGCAGAAGGGGATGAACCGAAAATAGCATGTGTAACTCAGTATAGTGCATTTGAATTTCTTGTTATGCCTTTTGGACTAACCAATGCTTCTGCTACTTTTTGTACTCTTATGAACTACGTGTTTCATGATTACTTGGATAAGTTTGTGGTGGTATATCTGGACGACATTATAGTTTACAGTGCCACCTTAGCAAAACATGAAGAACATCTCTACCTAGTTTTTGAAAAATTAAGGTAGAACCAGCTGTATGTAAAGCGAGAGAAATGTGCGTTCGGGCAAACCACCATAAAATTCTTAGGGTACATAGTGGAATAGGGCTGTGTCCACAAGGATCCTAGGAAAGTGAAAGCAATCCAGGAATGGAAAACACCCACAAGCCTCACAGAACTCTGTTCCTTTTTAGGACTTTCCAACTGCTATAGGCGATTCATAAAAGGGTACTCGAAGAAGGTACTTCCACTAACAGAGTTGCTGAAGAAGACCACTAGTTGGGAGTGGACTAGCAGTTGTCAAGGAGCATTTGAGGAGGTGAAGGAGTTGCTTCTTAAAGACCCAGTACTTGCTATGATGTACATGCTGAAACCTTTTGAAGTGCAAACAGATGCTTCGGACTTTGCTCTTGGTGGGGTACTGGTGCAAAATAACCATCATATAGCCTTTGAAAGTAGAAAATTAAGTGAAGCAGAACGTTGATACACGGCTCATGAGAAAGAGTTGCTAGTAGTCCTTCATTGCTTGTGAACATGGAGACATTATCTGTTGGGATCAAAGTTTGTGGTGAGAATAGATAACACTGCAGTCAGCGATTTCCTAACCCAACCAAAGTTGAATGTAAGGCAGGAACATCTAGCTAAGTCTGATTTTCATCTGGAGTATAGGCCTGGGAAGAATAATAATGTGGAAAATGCATTAAATCGAAAGTCAGAATTAGTTGTGGTTAAACAATTAGCTCATCTTTACATGAGTCGAGTTGCAACCTCCATCCAAGACCAGATTAAGCAGAATTTGGGCAAAGACCCATAAGCTATTGCTTTAATCTACCTGGCCAAACAAGGGAAGACCAGACAGTTTGTATGGGAAAATGACCTCTTGATGGCAAACAGGTTTCGGCTGTATGTACCTAAAATCGGGAATCTAAAGAAGTTGTTACTCCAAGAGTTTCATGATACATTAAGGGCAGGTCACCTTGGATGGCAGCGAACATTGGCTATTCTAACATAAAATTACTACTGGCCTAAAATGGAAGACAATGTGAGAATGTACACAAAGACCTGCCTAACCTGTCAACAGGATAAAGTCGATAGACAAAAGACTATGTGGTTGTTGGAACCTTTGCTAGTGCCCAATCGGCCTTGGGAGAGTGTGTCATTAGATTTCATTACTGGCTCACCATGAGTGGGGGAGTATGACTCCATTCTGGTTATGGTTGACCAATTTTATAAATATGCCACCTTCATACCAATGCCAAAATTTAGCTCTTTAGAAGACACAACTAAGGCCTTATTCAAACATGTGGTGAAGTACTGGGGAGTGCCTAAGAGCATAGTCAGTGACCAAGATTGGCAATTTCTGGGAACTTTCTAGGCAGAGCTCTTTCATCTCCTAGGCTCACGCCTTGACATGTCAACTAGCTACCACCCCCAGACAGATGGCCAAACAAAGAGATTCAACAGTCTTTTGGAGGAATATCTAAGACACTTTATTAACTCAAGTCAAAAGAATTGGGCATCATTATTGGATGTTGTGCAATTTTGTTTTAATTCACAGAAAAGCTTTGGTACTAACAAAAGTCCTTTTGAGATTGTTACAGGATAGCAGTTGTCACTACTACACTTTTTTGAGGGGCCATATAAAGGGAGAAACCCAAAGGCTTACAATTTTTTCAAAGAATAGGGGTAAAATGAAGAGATAGCTCAAGCACACTTGGCAAGAGCAGCACAAAGAATGAAGTACTGGGCGGACCAAAAGCACAAGCCATAGGAGTTCCAAGTTGGAGACAGGGTACTGATAAAGCTACTTCCAGAGCAAGTTTGTCTACGTAATAAAAACAGAAGATTGCTGAGGAGATTTGAAGGCTCTTTCCTTATTATTGCCAAAGTAGGGCCAGCCAAAGTTGAACTACTTGAGGGGCTCAACATACATCCAGTTTTTCATGTGAACAATCTATGGCCTCACCATGAAGATAAAGAAGATGCCAGTAGAAACCAGCCGAAGAGACCTCCAATCTCCAAGTTTGAGCCAACAATGAAGATTGTTGAAGAGATCCTAGTAGAGAGAGTAGTAGCTTCCAATCGGCCCAGATACAAGGAGTACCTAGTGAAGTGGAAGGACCAACACGAAGAAGAAAACAGCTGGGAGAAGGAAGATGACGCTTTCAAGTATAAGATCGACCAGTTCATCGAATCACAGTCGACTAGGGCGTCAACCGCTTGAGTGGGGGAGAATGTCAGGGGGTAGCATTTTATAATCATAGGGGTATTTTAGACATTTAATATTTATTTTATTTTATGTAATTCTAGGGGTGTGAAGGTTGGAACATTATGATGTCTCCTCCTACCACAAGCCATTGTGCTCCTTATGCTCTTTAGGGGGAAGTGACTAGTCATCAAAGGCCTAGGGCCGGAGATCTAGGCACTATAGATGCTGGGTATGTGCACTTCTCTTGGGTAGGTTCCTCCCTACCTACACTTTAGGAAGCATAGTGTCTGAATTGATGTATTGCTTTCTATGATGAATAACAAAAGTAGGCCCATTATCATTATTATTATATATTTTATTTAAAATATTTTAAAATAAAATTTTTATTTTATTTTTGGATTTTTGGTTAAATCAATAATTTTATATATACAACCAAACCAACCTGAAAATACTTTTAATTTTATATTTTTTTATATTGATGCAAAATGTCACATATATATATACACAGCAAATTGTATGTCTAAATAATAATAATAATAATAATAATAATGATAAATCTCTTCCTTCTACTCCCGTTTTTTCTTTAAAACTCTCATTTCTTTTACATTGTGTTTAATTTAATTCTACCAAAAATTCATTTCATTTCAAAATGAATTTTTATTAATAAAGTATATTTGGTTGAAATGAATAGTTTATCGAATTCATTCAAATGAATTCCATCTTTGGTTATATTGTATTTGGTATAAATTTAAAATTTAAGTTAATTTTAAATTTTTATCAAAAAAATACCCGTTTTGATAGAAAGATACTTTTGAAAATAAAAATAATGACAGCTATTTAAAATATTATGGAAATATAGATTTAAAAGTTGTGAAACTTATTTGGAAATTCTAACAAGTTTGTAAGAATTTGATCTAGGTAGGCTCTTTATTTGAGCAAAATTCTCTATTTTGAAGAGCCAAATAAAAAAAATGGTTTCCAATACACTCTCTATATTTTTATTTTAGAGTAGAGACTTGGTTTAACTTTCTACATATAAAGAGTCAAACTTCACTCTCTACTCTAAAATATTTCAATTTTCTATGCAAAATATTAATTGATATTTATGTATTTATTGAAAAGATTTTTCTCTTTTATCAAATGGTGGGAAAGAAGTAAATAAATAGAGAGAAATCTTATAAAAACAAATGAGGAAAAAAATTAAATATTAATATTTATTGGATAAAATAAAATGAACATTAAAAATATAGAGAGTCTATTGGAGTTGTATAAATTTTTTCATTCTTTATATTTAAAAATTCTTTGAGATGTTTTTTGTTGTGCAAAAAATATTTTTTAAAATAAAGAATACTATTAAAGATACTCTTATAATCAACTTGACACATTTAAAAATTTAGAATTGCAAATGAATTTTACAATATATTCATTTAAATCAAACACACATTATTTGAACTTGCAAATAAATTTCACAAACTTTTGTAAAATTTGTTTTTACCAAATACTCTCTTAAACTCTCTTTCTTTCAAACAAATATTCTGGAGGGTTGGTGGCGTTTTTAGTGGGCAATCACCCAATTTCCTCTCTATTTTTCCTTTCTTTTGCTTAGTTTATTATATATTTGTTTAATTTTTTGGTTTTTTTATTTTTGCTTCCTTAAATGATCTTTTGCTAATTAACAAAAAAAAAAAAAAACCTTTTGCTAGAGAATATATTCTCTTTTTTTTTTTTTTCAGGTTTCAAGCTTGAAATTGGTAAATACTACCATAACTTGATATTTTTGACCCAATCTACTTGATGTTCAAATAGATCTCATGAATGATTTATACTTTTAGTGACTGAGAGTTAAACCATCAACAAGTTTCAGAAAAAAAAAAATGCTTGATGTAGGCAGATGTCTATCCAAAAATCAAGTGTTTTAGTTATCTTCTCCCTTCAAATAGGGTATGTTCATCTTGGAGTTTATTCCACCCTCATTTTGCGGAATTTGGAATTTTGTCTCAATCTAT
>CATIWM010637773.1:0-22909 GCA_949671775.1 Mallotus repandus
AAAAAAATGATTAAAGTGAAAGGGTGAGTATTTGCATAAGAAAATACCCAATAAGTGGACAAGGTACAATAATAAGCAGAGTAAGAACAAAAATTTTAATAAGAGAAGGAAACACAATAAATGAGAGTAATAGGGTAGGTATATAGTCATTATGCATCATAATTTCAAATAAGTCTGCATTACTTATTTAATTTATATTAAGTATGCCTTATACTTTCATAACAATTAAACATGCATCTTTTGAGCTGTTTAGCCCAATTTCAACCCTTTCATTTCAAGATTTTCCTTTAACTATATATTCACACAATTTGCCCCATAAATATGTATGCAGGAACCTAGGTCCAGAAGTATTTAAGCAACTCATAAGATTTGTATTTATGACATTCTAAATACGAACTTGCAATTACAGGAGTACACGACACATGACCAAAGGTTGTTATCGATGTGGCGGGTACTATTCGACACATCAAAGGCTCATCATAATTGTATGCATACAAATAATACCACTTGGATTCGCCACAACAGCATATTGATCTTAAGCGTTGTCCACAAGACAGTCATCATAATAATTGGCCAATATAAATCTCACTTCCGTCAATTCATAAGCACACCGTACTTAAAAGTACAAATAAATTCTTTAAGTTATGCGACCTGCTGTGTCCCAGACACAGTCTTACGTCTTGTTGAACCCAACCGTACCCCGCGCACGGTCTTATTACAACCTTCTAAATTTTTGTGCCGTGCTCAAGTATATATATTTCTCATCATTTACTATTTATTTTGATAATTTATTCATTAATAACTATTATTACCAATTGGATAATCAATTATTATTATTATTATTATTAGCAGTAGTATCATTATGCTTTTATGGTATTACTTAATTTTACTACAACTCTTAGTTTTTGCCTAAACATTTTTCTTAACTAAATTTTGGCTTAACTTTAGGTTATTGAACTATTTAACAATTGGGTTCCATAAATTCTAACTTTCCATGTAGGCAAGTTTAACTTATACCAAGAGATAATTTAGCTAACTAAGATTTATTATCAAGAACTATAAAAGATCATTCAAGTAAACATATTCACTTCACCAACAAACTCTTTGAAGTCATTTTTATAATATTCTTAGTCTAATAAATATTCTTCCCAATTATTAATTATGTAGAACTTTATTACAAACCCAATATTTAAACTCAATTTCCCCCTAAAAATTCACAAAAATTCAAGATGGGGAAAACAAGAATCAATCAATCATAACTATGATCAATTTAGTTAGTCAATAATTTCAAAGAATCAAATAAAAATTCAATGAAACAAGTAACCAAAAGGGATCTCTACACAAGGAAGAAGAGTTTTATACTTGGATTAAGGTAGATTTAATAAAGAAATAAATAGAATTAATAAAGAAATAACTAGAGTTGGTAGAGGAATTAATTTAATTGATGAAGAAATTAATTGAATTGAATTGACAAATGAATTAATGGAATTAATAAAGATTTTTTATTCAAGAAGAAGAAAGGGAATAAGCCTACTCACATTGCCTTACTTAGATCTCCCACGTCCCTACCTCTTTTTATTTTTTTTTTTTTTCGGTTCTTGCATGAGAAAACAAAGTGGGGGTATTTATATCTAACTCTAATGATAAGCATGTCTACCCAAAGCTATAAGAGAGTGACACCCAGACCCATATTTTTGTTATTATTATTATTATTATTTTTAATTGTCTTAGTGGATGCCACATACCCAATCTTCTAGTATTTTCTCAATTAATTTATCATTACTATATATTTTTAATTCTATTTTATTATTATTATTATTATTATCATTTTATCAAAGGTTGCTATATATCAAAGTTTCTAGCACATTCTCACAATTTTTTTTACTCTTTTAATCCCTTAACTTTTATTATATAGCTAATCAACTCCATTTAATTATTTATCCCTACAAATCAAATATTTATTAATTTGTTATTAATTCATTTATCAATTTTTTTATTTTTAACCTAAAGTTAGGATGTTACAATAAAGGTTTGTATGAATTATGATTATGGTTTGACTACTAATTAAATAATTTTTTGATTCATGTATTTTTTTTTATGTCAATAACTCCTAACGTGTTTTTTTTTTCAATATTTTGTTATAGTATGGCATCTGCCAGTGCTAATGCTATTGGTGCTTTAGAAACACCAATTGGCCAGACTAATACTGCTGAAGAGGTGGAAACTCAGCAGGCCCTTAATGCTGATGCCTCTAATAAACGAAAAGAGATTGATGTTAGAAGCATAGTGTGGCAGCATTTTAAGAGGGTGAAAGATGCTTCTAGGGTGACACAGAAAGGTAAATGCATTTATTGTGCTAAAAAACTTAATGCACATCCTAAAAAGCATGGCCCCTCATCTTTAAGAAACCATATGTTGACTTGCACTAAATTCCCTCACAATAAAGACACTAGGTAATCCTTGTTGACACTTAAAGCTGGTGTTTCTGATGCTGATGCTTCTGAAAATATGGGGGTTTTAGGAACATGTATATTTGACCAGGAAGTGATTTGGAGCAAACCTGAAATGATAACTATAGATGAATTTTCATTTAAGTTTGTTGAAGGGGAGGGTTTCAAAAAGTTTATGTTTGTGTATTGCCCTAGATTTAAAATCCCTTCTAGATGGACTGTGAGCCGAGACTGCTTTAGTTTGTATGTGGAAGAAAGACTGAAACTTAAAAATTTTCTTAGAGAACATTGTCAAAGAGTCAGTTTGACAACTGATTTATGGACTTCAATATAAAGAATGAATTATATGTGCATAACAACACATTTTGTGGATGATGAGTGGAAGCTCCATAAAAAGATACTGTTTTTATGCCTGTTAGCTCACATAAAGGTGAGTACATTGCCAAGGCATTGGAAAACTATTTGCTAGAGTGGGGAATTAAGAATGTGTTCACTGTCACAGTGGACAATGCTTATAGTAATGACACTGCTTTGTCATTTTTTATAAAAAAAATTGTTGTCTTTGGGTACCAGTCCTGTTATAGCTAAATATGTACATGTCAGATGTTTTGCACATATTCTAAATCTAATTGTACAAGATGGGTTAAAAGATGGTATTTCTATGAAAAAGGTTAGGAAAGCAGTTATATATATAAGAAATTCACCATTAAGATTGAGAAAGTTTAGGGAATTTGCTGATTTAGTTGGTGTTGAGTCAAAAGCATCATTGTCTTTAGATTTGCCAACTAGGTGGAATTCGACATACCTAATGCTGAAAATTGCTTGTATATATGAAAAATGTTTGAAAAATATGAGGAAAATGAATCAACCTTTAGGATTGATTTAAATGATGAAGTTCCAGATGTTTTAGATTGGCACTTTGTGTCTAAAATGCTTTAATTCTTGGAGCAATTCTATGAAATGACTCTTCGCATATGTGGTTCATACTATGTGACTGCAAACTCATTTTTTAATGAAAATTTTGACCTTCATTATTTGCTAGATAAGTGGAAGCAATCCGATGATTCAAGCTAAATTACTATGTGCTCTAATATGAAAATCAAGTTCGATAAATATTGGGGGGATTCACAGAAGATCAATTTCTTGATTTTCTATGCCAATATCTTGGATCCAACAAGCAAGCCTGACTACATAAAATTCTCTTTAACCCAAATGTATGGGCCAAAATCTGGTGGGAGCTTATTTTTCATTGTGAAATCATCTCTTTTTGAGTTATTTAAGGTCTATGTAAGCACTTATGCATTTGCTGATGCTGGTTGTGATAGACAGTTACTTGTTCCTTTTAAACGTAGTCAATCTGCTTCTGCTATTGATAATTCTTCTTCTGTAAAGCGTGGTTCTATATTGAAAGCAAAATTTAAGAAGCATAAGTTAAAGAGTGGGCTTAGTAGAAGCAAGCAGTCAGAGCTTGATATGTATTCAAGTGAATCTATCATTGAGAAAAATGTCTCTTTTGATGTATTGAGGTGGTGGAAACTGAATTCCCAAAGGTTCCCAATCCTTTCTCGAATGGCTAGGGATGTCCTAGTAGTCCTAATCTCCACTGTTTCTTTTGAAAGTGCTTTCAGCGCTAGGGGACGGGTGCTTGATGTGTTCAAAAGCTCTTTAACTCCTAAGGTAGTTGAAGAACTCATCTGTACTCAGGATTGGATAAGATTATCTAATAATCCAATCTCAGTTGAGGAGGCACTAAATGATCTTGAGAACTTAGAAAAAGGTTTGCCTCCCTGTTACATTCTTTTTATTTATTTATTTTATGAATATTAAATAACTTGGTACTTTCTCATTTATGGCTTTATGTCACTTGGCAGAACTTGGTCAAATTGGTGTTGGTCCTTCACAGTCATAAGTAGTTGATTTCTAAATCATAAATAAGTTATATTTCGGGAAAGATAACTCTCCCTTTATTATTTATTACTTTTATAATTTATGTGCCTCTGTTGTTGACTGTGTTTTGCTACTTTGCTTTGCTTACTTCTCTTGGTTCTATTTTGTGCTTGTTTATGAGTAATGTGACCAACTAGTCACTTGTGACCAAGTTGCAGTTGCTAACTCTTGTTATGAGTAATGTGACCAACTAGTCATCTATGACCAAGTTGCAGTTGCTAACTCCTATATAACAAGCATTAAGGCGATGAGGAAGCTTCCACCATTTTGTATGACCAATCAGGGGATACATAATTGATCCCTTAGTGGCAGTTTAATAATACTGTCGGGATTATATATGTGTTACCTTTTTCTGATTTGAAACTTAATGTTTTCTAAGCCTTTGCTAACTGCTGTAGTTATCAGTTATATAATATGTATATATTTGAATGTCTATTGACTGTTGTGTTTAATATTCTTCCTACTACATTACACTAATGACTTCTTTTTGTCTAGCATGCTTATTATACAATGCAGGCCATTTATTACTTTGCTTTTTTAGGTGACATAAACCCAGAATGAGGCAGTGTCCTACTGCCCATTGATGCTAATGCAATGAGGAGGCTGAATGGCTGATGAACTTTGATATCATATATATTGTATTTAATGAGTTTGCATTTTCTCTGTTAATGATTTTTTTTTAAAGAATTTGAGGCAATGATGACACTCCTAAGCTTCCACCTCTTCAGTTCTTTATAAAACTATTATGAATGCTACTTACTTAAGTTTCTTTGGTAGCATAAATTTTACATTGCTGCCAAAAATTTGGCGTAGCATTCATATGATGAATTTAAGTCCTAAGCCTCAAATTCATGCTTTAATCGGTTTATTCTCATTATTTATTACTATATTGCATAATGTGTTTGCCTGACTTGGAATTATTTTCTTTATTTCAGGACTGTCCTTACTAATTTTGGTGATTTTTTTTGTTGCTGTCTGGATTTTTGTTGACACAGCAAGCAAATTATTTTAATTCTTTGTATCTATGGAAGCTTACATCTGATACTGCCAATAGTGGAAGCAAATCAAATGTGATTATCAATTTGTAATTAGTAGTAATATTTAAATGTAATAATTACTTAATATTTTTTTTGTAAATTTTACTTTAGGCTTAGCCATTTAGGCCTTGTTTAGGCTAATAGTCAGTGTGAAACATGGGTTTGGCCCATTATAGTGCTAAAAAAGTTAGTGAATTTTACAGTTTTTTTATTATAGTCAATTAAAAAAAGGTCTAATTTAAAGGCCCAAACCCTATCATTCCGCCCAAAAAATATCTGAAATTTTTAAAAATCCGACCCGTCGGTTCCCTTATAATTAAGCCACTGGACGGTTGCATATTATGAATATAATAAACCAATCAGTTTCCATCTTCCACCACCCGAACTGTTAGAAGCCGCCTGATGCTCACCCCTGGGTGAGGGGTACTTTACTCGTAGGATACGATGATGACGTGTATGTAGCCTTCTCTCAGCAAGAACTACCACATGACTCCTAATGATAATGTGGCCAATAACACGTATAATACTATGGTAACGTGTAGTTTTGCCACATCACTCACACTATGCCACGTGGCCAATTTTGATGACATGTCATGTGCAATTTTGCCACATCAACTGACACCTGACCCTTAGATGATGTGGTAATGGACACGTTAGATAAGACGTGCTGAGTTATTACGCCACGTCACTAAAATGATGACATGGCTACCAACACATAGAAAATGGTGGTGACGTGTTCTTTTGCCACATCATTCATTCTCTACCACATGTCCATTGACAGTTTTGAATACCCTGTTAAGTGCCACATGGACTGCCACCTGGCTTATTTGGATGACGTGGTAAAAAACATATCAGATAGGTCGTGCTGAGTCGTCAGCCATGTCACTCATTATAATGACATGGCTACTGCCCCGTAGAATACAGTGGTGACATGTTTCTATCAATGTCACTTCTTAAATGTCACGTGTCATCTTCTAATGACATGTCATGTGCCACGAAGTCACATTGAGTGCCACTTGGCTCAATTGAATGATGTGACAATGGACATGTCTGCCATATCACTCATTATATATAGGGTTGATTGCCGCGTCTAGCATTTGAATGATGTGTCATTGCCATGTAGCCACATTGACTGCCACCAGGCTCATTCGAATGACTACTTTGCATTTTTTATAACGTGGCAAGAGGTACGATATTGGTTCTCATTTGAGGTCCATTATGTGTGACCTATGCATGCTGATGACGTTGGATGTGCATTGTGTGAAAGAAAATGACATCAATTGTAACAACACTCGGTTTAGAACCGGGCTAGCAAAGTTAAATACACAATGAGTTTCCACCAAGCTGTCGTCTTTCTTGTTGGTTTTTTAATCTATTTCCATTTTTAAATGGATTTCCATCCAAAATATAAAAATCGTCATTACATTAAAATTAAAATTTATTAATTTGTATATATGTTTTGAATTATTTAAAATTTAAATAAGAGTATTTTGAACTGCTAATATTTTATATTCAGAAAAAAACTTGAATTAAAATTTAGAAAATTTTAGAAGTGTTATCAACGTATTGAATTATACTTAAATTGAAATGGTTATTTTAATTTTGTTTTGGATGGGAAATGGGTAGGTGGGTAGCTAAATACTCAAAAGGTACTTAATGAGCATAATCATTTCTTCAAATCATAATGGTGAATTTAAAACTAAAAGGAGACGTTAAAAAAGATTTTCTGATGTTTTGCCTCCATCTTCCATGGTGAACACCAACAATAAATGAACAAGCTTTTTTTTTTTAAAAAAAAAAAAAAAAAAAAAAAAAAGAAAGAAAGAAGAAAGGGACAAGAGTAGGGTAGCCCGGTAGGGACTTGCTGCCTCTATATAAAAAGCTAATGAAAAAAAGATTAAAAGAGAGAAAAACAAGGCAGAATAACCGCATTAACCATACACTAATTAATGTAGTTTCTCATAAAGAGAGAGAGAGAGGGATTTATCTTAATATTAATAATAATATAATTATTTTTATTCATTAATCATATTTATTCTCTTCTTCTTCTGTTTTGTTATTCAGAGAGGTTTTATTATAGAGAGCAGCAAACAAGTAGAAGGGCACTCTCTGCCTCCGCCAACCACAGCCACCCGCCTCTCTCCACTGTTATTTTTACAATTATTGTCAGCTGATCAAGCCCAATTTCAGTTAAGACTTTTTATCAATTTGCAATTAGGGTTTTCTCAATTTCTTTTAAAGTTTTAATTTTTAAAATCTATAGAAAAAAAAAATTTATTGATTCTTTTTTCTGGCTTTCCGAACATTAATAACAAAGGTATATTCGAGATTTCTGCGTTAATTCTTGCGTTTGCTTTTGACCCTTTTCATCTCTTATTCTTTTTAATACAATTTTTTAAATTTCTTGTTCTTCACCAGCATCAATTCTTGTTTTTCTTGATTAGGGTTGATTCCCAGTAGCTTCCTTTCTTTTATCTTCTTTTCTTTGTTTCTCTTTCTTTTCCAAAAAATTTGGAGATTTATTGGACAGATACCATTTTTTGTCTGGTGAGTGCTTATGTAATGTGAGGGAGATTTTAGTTATGTTAAAGAGGCAAAGCACCTTTCTTTCATTCATTAACCAGTTCAACTCTACCCTAAATCACCACCTCTATAAATCTTTAATCATGGCTTCTGTAACACGCAATGATTATTTTTTTAAGGGTTTTCATAATATGCCACAACCCACTAATTATTCTTCATCAATTCTCCCCCTTTTAAGGATCAAGACTGTTTCTTTTAACAATGGTAACACTAGTAGCAATAGTAGCAGTAGACGTTTTGATTTTAGGATAAGAAGTTGCTATGATTCTCAAAAACCAGGGACTCATGATCAGAGGGCTTGTGCATTTGTTGCTCCACATCAAAAATTGGCGCGTGATTTTGATACTAAATTAGAAGAAAGTAGCACTGATTGTAGCAGCAGTAGCAGTAATGCAAATGCTGGATATATAAATGGTCATAGGATTTATCAAGGTGGAAAACCTCTCGGCTTCCCTGACTATCCTCTCACAGGAAATGTCGTTGTTGCTGTTGATGTTGATGAGGGTATGTCTCATCTCTCACATATTTTGTTTATTTATCATTTGCTTTTTGCGTGCCTGGTTTGAATTCTTTTTTTTTTCTTTGAAGTGCAAATGTTATATGGTGAAGAGTGCACTGGCGAAGGTCATATTCATATTACATATAGAGAAGTCTTTAGTTTATCAAAATTTGACTTGGTAAACATCTTAAGTTTGTTTTGCTATTGGGAGGTGGTGTTGCATTGTTTTATTCTCCAATTTATCTAAGCATTTCTGTATACATTTAGCTGCTGGTTCTATGCTTACTAGGAAATTTATTTTCTGGCCCTTTTTTTCATTATTTGAGTTTTTCCTTCTACTTTGTGGTGGACAGTTCTTGGGAACTTTGTTTCAGCTTTGAACAGATTTATTGCTGATCGCTACTCTTCCAATCATTCAGTGTCAGAGTACTATGTTTATGAGTTCTTCAAGGTATTGCATTTATAGATTGTAGAATACTAAAAGTTCTTGGAGCTCGGAATGGTTGTACCACCATTTGACTGTGTTGTTGGAGCCCTGAGTTTCAATATTTTTTATTGCATCTGCTAGTATCTTGCCAAGGGGTTGTGTGCTTGCCCAGCAAACTTCTGAATAAGCAGAATTATCCCATTTATGCCTCTTTAATTTTTTCCTTGGATAATGCTGAAGTCATGAGGTTTAGTCTTTTGTTTCTTAGTGTTGTTTTTCTTTTACTAATAAATTCTACTGTTGGGAAACCAAATACCTATCTTTTATATCTATTTTAATGCTTATTCTATTGCTACTGCAGATATGGAACTGTTCCCGTGATGAAGGTATTGCCATCTGCATATCTTTTATTGAATAATTTGCTTTAGAGAACTAACTCTTTGGTTGACATGTAATGAAGCATTAACATTGTGGGATGCAGTTCTGGAAATTTTTTCTTTTCTTGCATGCTGATGTTCTTCTGAACCTTGTCAATATGTTAGTTTGAACTTTGAATATTTTGTCAACGTTCAAATATTAAATGCACTGATTTCCAATCTGGAATACTTTTCAGTCTGTATTATTGTATTAACACAAAAATGGCTTTGGATATTTTACCGCATCATGACTTTTGTTACAATCAGACATCTGCTATCATTAAGCAATTTTACAACATTGAGTTTCTTCAGAACCTTGCTTTCTTCTTGTTGCAGCTAATATTCGTGTTCATGAGTTCTTTAAGACATCATATTTCAAGTCTGGAATCTACCCTATTCCGGGTTCTCAGGAGGTGCTTCATAAGCTGTCAAGACTTTGTAAACTGTCTGTTGTAACGTATGTATTTCTAGCATACTGCTTTTTGTCACATGCAATCATTGAACTTAGAGTTTAAATGGCTTCTCCTTTTGGCATACCGTGCACAGGTCTCGGCAGAATGTTATCAAAGATCACACCATTGACTGGATAGAGAAGTACTATCCAGGAGTGTTTGAAGAGATTCATTTTGGCAACCACTTTGCTATGGATGGACAGTCCAGACCTAAGTCGGAAATATGCAGGTATGTCAATTAACATAAAATCTCTTCAGCGTATTGGAATGTCCTTTGGACTATCTAATCTGGTGATCATTTGAACTTTTCTCTTAAAATCCTAGAATTCGCATGTAACAGGCAGATATCTGTGTTAAATTATAAGCATATCCAACCCCCACCATGAAAACAAGAGGAGGAAGTGGGGGAGGGAGAGCAGTAGTTCAAGTTCAAGCATTTGTAGCCTGTGTATGGCAAGCATTTCTTTTGGGGCCCTAGATATGTTAACCATTGAGTAGAATTAGATGACTTGCTTCTAATCCAGATTTCATCCGGCAGGTCTTTAGGTGCCACGGTGCTGATTGATGATAACCCCAGATATGCTATTGAATGTGCTGAAGTTGGGATCAAGGTTCTACTTTTTGACTATGAGAACTCGTATCCTTGGTCAAAGGCAGATTCAGTTAATCAGCATCCCTTGGTAACTAAAGTTTGTAACTGGGAACAAGTGGAGCAACAATTAATTTCATTGATTTCTTAGTTTTTATTGATTTCAGACATGGACTTATGAGATAACTTCAATTCATTGATAAATGATGATTGATTCTTATGCCTGGTTCATTGGTGCATGCTGCCACCAAAGCTGACCTTCTGTTTTTGTGGTTTTCATGAACACATACGTAAGAGTGGGAGAGACCAGCCAGGGGAACTGTGGTTGTGAACTGACGATTTTGTATATTTTCCCTCATCGAGAGGCATGTCAGAAAGATCTAGGATAGTGAACTGCCTAATGCAAACAAGCATTGGCTGTTCCCCTCCCTTATCGGGAGATTATAATATGCTTGTTATTTTTTAAAAGCTTTTTGTTCTGCCAATAGTTAGTCTGGATTTAATTTTGTAATTTTATGCTTGATTAATCAAGTAAAAAAGGGAATAAGAACAAACTACCTGTTGAATGCTATGACATATCTTTATATGGGAAGATCTTAAACTATGAATGCATGCAGCTTTCAAAAAAAATAGTCTATATGCAGTATTCGCTGTTAGGCATTATAAACTCTGCACTGGGGTTTGAATTTTTGCACTTTTGTTAATGCCGTAATTTCAGTTATTGTACTAGTTATTTCTTGGGATGAAATGCACGTCAATGTGACTACTGAGTTTCTTCAGCGTTGGTCAATAAGATTAACGGTGAGCAGAGTCACGACAGGGTCACAATTACTGGTTGATAGCATGACTGATAGTTCGGAATCTCGATGTTCCGGTACCTTAAAAAACAAGTAAACAACTATTTACAGATTTTGAGATCAGTCCAATAAGTATATAAGCGGTTACAGATTCCGAGATTGTGGAATAAGTTGTTTGAATAATGTGATCACAAAATGCTTTAATTATATATCCTACAATTCCATTTTCCGCATACAGGGATCATTAAATGGGAACCAAGAATCAATACATGTAAAAAGTTGAAGATTTATGTACTGATATTTCCAAATGAATACTACATACAGCTGATATGCCCATTCTTGTTTGCCTGGAATCATGCCAAGTGATAATAGCGTGTTGTATGTATGGCCATTCTTCTTGCCTGGAACCATGCCAATCAATGTAGTGTTTTGTATGGCCAAAACTAACATCATGTGAGATTAGCACTTCCATGAGCATCTCATTGCAAGTCCAACCAAAGAGTTAAGGTTACTCGACCTTCTCTATCAACTTGATGCCATTAGCTTGTAAAATATCCAGTGCTACAAGACCATACACCAGTAGATTAACATATGATGCTGTAAGCCTGTAATTCACATGTTATTTGTTCTGCAAAGCAAATACCATATGAAAACGTGTTTTTATTACCTGGCAAGTATACTTCGGGTTCGATAGGCCTTACAACACCTTTTGTCTTGATCTTGTTCTCAAGCAATAGCTGCAACAAATTGAAAAAGTTAGTTACACATTTCAAACAAGAAGAATCGTGTGTAAGCAGAGAGTTATAATTAGTACCAGAACCCCAATGGCTGCTGGAATACCAACGGTGAGAGCCATGGCAGTAATTGTTCTCCCATTCTTGGCTGTTCCAAATTCCAGTAAAGTGCCTCTATAATACTCTGTAGGCTTGCCATCTGGGAATTCTACCTCAACTTCATGATGCAAAAGCACCATATCCTGATTATAGATCAGACAAGTGGCAATTGTTAATAACTTTGCTACCCCAACTAACCTGCCGTGACTTTGCTCCCCAGTAAATGTATCTCACTAAGTTTTTGTAAGGTTGTGCAGATGCTGCATGATTTGGTGAAATGTATACTGCGTATCAATTTTTGATGGCATCTGGCAAGGAAACAAACCTGTTCTGTACCGGAATATGCCAGCCTTTCTTCCATGCGGAAACAAGTAACATCAAACGCACTCTTGCACGAGGCAGGAATTTCTGTCTGCTCATGAAGTCCCAAATATCTAATCCGAGTGAAAGAAAAAACACAATTTAGATAATTGAATACCTCTATTGATTACAATGTGTAAGAGATGTAGTTTGATCAATTTCAGTATATTTAGGCTCAAACTGCCTCTTGTTAGATTTCCAAATAGATTGTGTAGCTTACATTATAGTTTTAGCAGCCTTCACTGCTGTTTCTTGTTCCTTGCAATGCCCAAGTGCAATGATCTTTTCAGTAATGTCTTTCTCTCCTAAAAGAATCCGATCCACGATTTCACAATGCATGTTTAGTAGTTCACAAAGGAATTTCTTGAACGTGGGTCTTTGTGCACATTGCAGAAGTGCAAGAGATTCAGTGTTAAACAGTCCAATTCTTGCAAGTGTTCCCATTGTTTTGCCAAACCCTGCACAAATAATTAGTAAATAAGTTCCCAGCTTCTAATATATTATAGTTAATTTTAATTCTTAACATGGTTCCCAAAAACAATCTTCATTTTCATTTTGAGTTGCAAGAGAACACAATGTTGCTGCAAAATCTGAACCAACTGAAACATTGATTTTTTTGTTATTGGACCCAATAATTGGACTATTTAGGTGTAAGAAGCATTTCAAACCTTCATAGCGGAGGGTTCCACGAAAGATAGTTGATGCATCTTCTATTCCATAAACTTTGCCATAAACTAGAGAGTTGCGATTAGGAAGACATTCCAAGGCAAAAGCTGGAAGATCAGGTAAGCGGAGTTTGACTGCTGAATCATAAAGTTTATCACCTGTAATTAGAATTCATAAAACAATGCAAAAATTAGAAAGAGGAAAATCTTCAGAATATACATATGTTTGCATTCTGACGGTCCTTTATAAACATTGCCTACAATAGCAGCCATAACACATCATCGTATGAGAACAACAAATCCCCAAGTCAAAAATAAAGATTAACCACAGTCAGGGATATAAGATGAAGCAAATTAGGGAACATGAATGCCAGAAATCATTTGGTAGCGTGTAATCAGAAGTATATCAAAACAGCATATTACTTTCCCTGATTGCTTTCAGCTTACCGTCAACTTGCACAATTTCACCATGAGATTTGTAGATGGCAGGATTGCGCCCAGCTCGGATGGCTCCAGCAGGACTCCAACTGATCAAATAAAAACATATTTAGCTAGTGAAGATTGTGAAACAAATAGGACCTCTAACATGGGATGAGAGTTGTAATTTCTATAAGGAGGATTCCATGTGCTAATTGTGAAAGACTTGTAAATTTCTCCAACTCTTATCAGCCTGTTATACAGCTAAAGCATTGAAACTTAAATATTTAGAAACAGTGAAAAATAACTATCAAAGATTCTTCTCTACAAGAAAACATTTAAGATGTAATTATTCCTAAAATGAATTCAGGAACCCATACAATTTGGCACACCAGGGAAAGTAAATAAGAGCCTGTGGAAAAGAAATAATACATTAAACATCCTTCAAAATGAAAGGAGAGCCTCAGGATAACTTTTGGAGTGCCTCTGCTTGATCAAACTGTTCAGAGTACGTGTCTTTATTCATTTTTTGAAAAGATAATACTAGTGTAGTGAACAGTTCAAAAAAAACCCCTATCAAAGTGGGACAAAGAAAACAGGAAAAAAGATTTATGAAACTCAGAAACTATCATTTTCTGTTAGATGATAAAAGGACAAGAAAGCTATCAATTCTCAAAATAATGTTCTCTTCATTCAGATAAAAGGGAAAAAAATATAGGGCAGAAGGGAAGAAAGAGACAAAAAGCATTTAAATTTTTAAGAATGCCAGATCATGTAGAACTTTTAGTAAAAGCAGTTTCTTGACATACCTGAACTTATATGCTAGTGGGTTATTTGCAGCTGCAGGAGATGGAAGACCCCCACAATAAGAAATAAAAGACTTCACTCTTCCCTTCCGAACATGAGCTTGGTTGACCATCTTCATTGCCATCATGTGATCTAAAAGCATACATGTATAATGCTTAAGCATGTGTTTGTGAAAAACAATTAATCAACTTTCAAAATTTCTGCAGTCAGATGAAAATAAAAATAAAATCACCTTGCTCTTTTGAGGTTCAAATTTATGATTGTTGTCAAGGTTATAAAACATATTCAATTTTTGTGGCCAAACTTTATAGTTGATAGTTATTGCTGGATTCATTAACCTCATCACAGTCCCACATATTTTTGAAAAAGTTTTTATCAGCAGAAATTCATCTATTAGTTAAGATGCACAGATTTCTCATTCTGAAAAATTCAAATCATGCAACAGATTAATATCAGTTGGAAAATTACCTATTCCTGGGTCCAAACCCATCTCACCAAGAATTGTAATATCACCAGCTTTTGCCTTTTCATCCAGTGCTGACATAGAATCATCAACATAGCTAGCAGTGACAAGATGTTTTTTAACCTGAATCAGAGTATTTTTGCCCTTAGATTGAAGAAAGAAAAAATTAACATATTTGAACTAAAACAATTGATAGATGGACGACTTTCAAGCTGTAGACTGTAGTTAAGGGTTAAGACAGTTTCCTTCACTTGTCGATTACTAGAATGTATGTTGAGCTTACCTGAACATTATTATTAAATCAGAACGAGTTTACCTTAACTTTTTTGTAAATCAGAAGCATGGGTTTATTGGCATGCTAACCCAGTTAACATAAACGTGACAATAATACTCCAAATATCAAGAAAGTGGTTCCTACCTTGATGCATGCATTTGCTATGACAATGTGGCAACTAGGTGGAAGTAAGCTCAGAACAACGTCAACCTGCAAGGGGAAAAAACATTGAACAACATTAGTCCATGATCCGTTCTCCTTCATGCCATCTTGGAGAAAGGAGAAACTCATTATGATAATGATGTGTATTTATAAGTGATACATCAACTAATTTGAGTTTTTTTTTTTTCTTTTTTTTTTTGGCCATATCAATAACTAGCATCTAGTAATTCTGCTGAATGCCTGTCACTAAATTATAGGTGCATGCTATGTAGCACTAAGTTTTGTGAGGTGATCATTTTGGAAACTAAATATTTTTATAAGTTGATTGATATTGATATGGAATCCAAAGTTGGTTACTTGAAGCGCTAGTGCAGCTAATTTAGGACATATTGTATGTGATGCTGGTGTAAAATACCCTATGGAGAGGTCTACCTGTGAGATATACTTGCAAAGACTTTCATGGTCCGTCACATCAAGCTGAACTGCGGTTGCATTGGGAATTCCGTCAATTATCTGTTCCAGATCAATATGCAATCAGGACATCTGAATGCCAAAAAATAACAAGAATGTGCCAGATCAATAAACATACACATCTTCCTATATTCTCTCAGCATAAAATGCATACATGAATTCAGATATTGTTATCATCATTACTCACTGCTATATCCACAAACATGAAACCGTTATACTCTATATTAGAACTTGAAGCTTAGATTTCTTGCCCCATCATACCTCTTCAGCATCCCTAAGATAGAGAGATGCAACAATGACTTGGACATCATTCTGCTCTTCAAAATCAGTGTCCAGGCAAGCTTTATACCATTCACGTGATGAGATGCTTCCAATTGATGCTAAGAACTCAGCAGCAGGTCGACAGACACGACCTGCGCCAATAATTAGAACTGAAGTCTTCCTTTTTGTATCATTGCCCTTTCTACTGTCATTTTCCTGGACTTTACCAACCTTGAAGGAAATTTTATTTGCTTCTGCATCTAAATGTCCTTGATTTTTATCAGGATTAGCAAGAGATGTTAAAGAATCAACAATTTGATCCAGTACTTCCCTATCATCTGCTCCAACCTGTTCAAAGGCATAGGCAAATCTTAGTGAGGGCAACAGAAATCCATAAATGGTTGAATTCGAAGTTGGGTATGGTCATACATGATCAATTCAGTATGCATTGGATCTAGGAATTGATGTTTTAGGGATGGGCACTCATTTTACTGATGTTCTTAGAATAAGGAAAAAGTTTGTATTTTCATCAATATTCTAAACACCAAATCAAGTACAACTCAACAAAATTGAGCAATCTGTGATGTTTATTCCTGACAACTGAAATCCTGATTCCACATATTTAAATGAAAAGCTACTCAAAAGTAGAAAATAAGTCAAATAAGCTAAAAAGTTTCAGTCTGACATCATATAATCCTACATCATGAGTACAATTTTTTTTTCCTTCCAAGATCAAACTTAAACAGAGATCAACTTACTTCAAGTTCTGAGTATGAAGTATCATTAGTACTTTGACCCACATGACACTTGACCAAGTGAAAGGCACCACCAGCAGCTTCAATAATATCCAACGCTTCATTTATCAAAAACTTATCAAATAGGTGACCGCTAAGAGATACCTGACAATTATAACAAGAAGAAACATAAGTGAACATAAATGTTGTACCAACACTACAAGTATTGGATTTAGCGGTCAGTAGCAAAAACAGTTCAATTACAATAACAACAACAAGAAATAATTCCAGTTTTCCTGATCTACAGGTGTAAGCTGAGAAAAAAACCTACCAATATATTGAATTTCTTCTTGCTAGAATGTGAATTTTCCGAATTTTCTGGCATATCTCTGCATATCAGAAAAGGGTGAGTTGTGCCTATTTATTGCTAACAAGAAGACAGCTCGCAGACACACACGCGCACACACATCAATAATAAGTTACAGGTTAAAAAATCCTAAATACACGTACTTCTCCTCTGAACTTTGAGCAGAAATGTTAAACCCTTCAGTTGCTTAGATCCTATAGCTGAAGTTAGTAAGAAATTTTGATTTAACAAAGAAGAAAGCTTAACCCATCCATCTCCTTATTTTCCATCTTTTTCTCTCCCTCTCAAATTCAAGTAAACTTGTTAAGTTAGCTTTAGATATCACTACTGTTCTAAGTATGATGAGCTCTCAAATAATCCGTCCAATATAGAATAACCATCTGTCAAATTTTTGTTAGCCTCATCAAACATGTACATATCAGTTCGAAAGTCAAATGACCTCTTTGGCCTTTGCAGAAAAAATAAACAAATAAATCCACTTTTTATATACCAGTGAAAAAAAAAAAATTGTTGGCCATGAAGGTATAGAAATAAAAATTGGAATCAGAATCTTACTCTGAATCAGAACTTCTCATTCGTGGAATATATTCAAACAAGGGTGTAAGTTCTCCTCCATGGGCAATACAAGCTTTCCTTAGATGTGAAGGTAGCTCGTTAATGTCAGTTGTAGAGACCAAGCTGCCGATAAATTGGGATAGTATGTCTCCAAAATGTTGGGAAGCCTTCCAAATATTGGATTGTGAAATTAACGCAAAAACAAGAATTAGATAATGTTAGACCTTACAGTAGTTAGTTAAAAAAAAAAGACCTTACAGTAGTGAATGACCTAGATCTATCTAACAAAGAATGCATGGATCAGACTAACAAACCTCCTTAGCAAACTCTGTAGGAAGAATGTCAACAGAAGAACATATTACTCCGTTCCCCTCCATGTCCTGATGGTATGAATCATTTAAGGGATCATACCTGAAAAATAGAGCAAGAAAAATCAGCGAAAAAATGGGGATAAGATCTAAGATATATTGCTGAAAAGTGGAAACAAAGTTTATGACATAAATGTGCCAACTGGAATAAATGTTACCACTAGAGAAAGACATAGTCCAAGCAAAGGGATTCACGCAGCCCATTCTTCTCCTCTGGGGGGAAAAATTGGCATACAACTTCAATGCAATTTTTTTTAACAACTGTGGTAGTTTTCTTCCCAAGGTAGTAAAACACTGTAGTGACTCCATCTTATGCTCAGTAAAATACTAGATATAGCAGGATGCAGTTACAGTAGATATGAGAAGCTATTGAAATTGTACCTAAAGAATGGACAGTCAATTGTTGTGGTTTGATTAATAAACTCAAAAGAGCCTTCAATGTCGCAACTTATATCAGCAATTCCAACAAGAGGACATCCTTTCCTCATTAGATCTTGAAGTTGCCTGGTACTCAACAATCTAGGAAATCTTTTTTCCCAGTACATGCAATTGACTGCAAGAGAGCAAATCTAACAAGTGACACTTAATGGGAAAAAAAATGAAAAAAATGAAAAAAATGAGGAAGAATGAGCTCCCAAATATGCACCAAGAAAAAAAGATGTACGGACTATTAGCAGTAAGATTTTGCTGAGAAAGTGATTTGCTTTTCTTAACTAAGATCTCATGCCAAGGCATCTATTATTTCACAACAGACTACAGAAGAAATAAAACAAGCAGTCTTTCAGTCACTAGGACTGAGGCTTTCTCAGACCTGAATTGGTTGCTTTACAGGCATGTCTAAGGATTCTCAATCCAAATTAATAACTTTTTGTTCCTTAATTCAGGACGCATGAGTCAACTTGGAAGGATAAATCAGTACAAACTTATGTGTAATGATAAGAAGTTAAGCAGTAGAAGCAAAATGTACCACGTACCAATAACAGATGCATATGGGGCTATCTTTTCGTGAAAAATGGGTTTGTAGTGTTCTGGATGTGCATAATAGTCAGCCTGAAATGCAAAGAAAATGTCTTAAAAAGCATTTTTCATTTAAATATAATAACAACTTCACCAATTACAAAGAATTACAGGATCACTTTCAATTTAGGAAGTGCAATAACTGAGTTTTTTAGCTCATTGAGTAAAATGCAGATGAGGCTGAATTCAAGGAACCGATATGAACTTGATTAGTACAAAGATGGGTTGTCAATATTATGGATGGTAGACCATGCAACAAAAAAAGAATGTATCGTTGAGTTTAACAAGTAATAGATAGTGGTTTGAGTTGCTTACTTTATCAAACATTCTGGAAGGACCTATGTGTTCAACCATGTCTTGACTAGTTACAACACAACCATAAACTTGGTATACTCTCTTTGATCTCCTTGAAGGTTGATTGGGATCCCTGGCCTATGCAAAAACAAGAATTAATGCAAGTGAATTGAGCAGTAAATAGCTCTGGAGTTAATCCTGGAGTCACTATTTGCATAAGTCAATCAGACATGCATGTAAAGGGAAAGTTCTGCTTCAAACTTACTTGTGCAAATAATTCTGAAAGTCTACTTGGTTCGATAAAAGTATGAGGAAGAAGTTTAAAAATCTCTTGTGCGCCTTGAGAAACTAAAGGGGACATATCAAAGGAAAAGAATGTAATGATATGAGAACTGCATTTCTTTAGAAGTTTAAGATTTTGTAATAGAAATCAAGTAATAGTATCAAGGTGAACAGAAAGAAAAAGAAAGGAAAAGCTGCTCAAAAGCCCGTTAGAAATTCCAAAATATATTTGATATACTATCAAGCAAGTCCTGCTGTTCTTATTAGTTTAGCTGGTTGGAAACTAGAATATAGAGTTGAAACTCTACCATTTCCTGATCCGGTGAATACAAATACTAGAGGACAGATTCCTGATGGCAATCCTAAGGTTGATATCTCTTCACCCACAGAGATTACAGCAGCTTTGGCGGCAGCTAAAGAAGAATACATGTAAGATGAGCCCAGTGAGAGGAATGGTGTTGAATACCCAAGGCTTAGGTACCCTGAAAAAGAAAAGAAAGAGATCCTCCTAGTTCAGCAACTGCATCAGCTAGCACACTCCAATAAAGCAGAAGCGGATGCTTGCCTCAACATGATTTAGTGAAATTGAACAATTAGCACACGCAAGGTAAATCAAAAAGCAAAATATGATTCCACAATCATTTCAGAAAAAGAGATTGTAAGCAGTGGAGCATACGCTGTCCTAATCCATGGAAGAAGTCAACAAGTCCTGCTCTGCCAGCATATTTCCCAAAAGCAAGCATTCTTTTGCCATGGTCTTCAATGATGAGTTCATAATCATACAATGACACCCTTTCTGCTAGTATCTACAAAGAGAAAGGAAATCAGCCCAATCAAGATTAAAACCATCGATCAATTGCTATCCAAGAAAATGAGAACAAGAATACATACCTTATCAAGCAAAGGCATGTTTTCTTTTTGTGCCTTGTGAGTATGAGAAAAGAAGGCATAAGCTCTGTCAGGAAGGATCATTTCCAGCTGCAAGAAATAAACACAAGACAATTATGACAAAACAGTTGCTAAAAAGAGGACAAGGAAAAGACGACAGGGAAAAGAGTTTCTGTACTATAACAACAACCACCTTTGGTTGTTTAATGCCCACAATGAGGCCACATTCAGATAAATCTTGAGATATTTCGCAGCCAACATCCTCATACATAACATCATGATGAATTCTCTTTGTAGACGGCTGCACAATTATCCGAGCCACCCCAGTTTTATCCTTGCCACTGTGCAGCAGCCGAGCACAATGTGATGGAGTCAAAGGCACCCTTCTTTCCCACTTGTTAACTGACTCTGAAAGGATCCCCACAACTCCATTTCCAAGCATCTTTGAGTACCTTTTCTTTTGCTTTCAATTCACCTGTAATCAATTCAATCATTCATTTAACAAGCTGCATCCTGAATTCTTCCTTGAATTTCAATAATAACAATAATAAACAAAACACAACGCAGAGCAAAATACAAACAAAAGCAATTACACCTGTCTACTGCATTATTATTTAGAACTATCAATTCCTCCAAAAAAAATAAAAATTAATTACATCCAAAAGCACACGTAATCAATCAATTATTTGAACATGCTCATATCATAATATTTTAAGATTGGCATCAGAAGCACTCAAATTCATTTATCAATAGTTTTAAATCGATCTGCGACAAATAATAATAATAATTTTATATCAAATTGCATAGTTTACACAATTAACATGCAAAAAGATATCAGGATCAGATAACAGAATGGACCAAATGAAATATTAATATGAAATGATCGAATAATCGACTGATCATTGAGATACATACAAAACAGGAAAAAAGTGGATGATTTGCCTTCTGAGTAATTTATTGAAAGAAGATCGTTAATATCTGTTTAATCCTAAAAGAGACAGAGATTGGAAAAATAATATTATACTAATGCAATACAATGCAAGTGTATAAGCTTTTTTTTTTTCTTTTTTGTGATCAGTGCATGGAAATGAAAATGATAACTGCTGAGCATACAAGAAGACGATGATGAGCTTATCAAGTTTTTTTTTTTAATTGATTGATTGATACATGATCATTGGATACGACGATGACGATGACGATGATCTTGGAGTTGTTTGCGTGTTAAGGTCCTTATGATAAGGATCTGACGCATGGACTTGTTGACGTGTCTTCTTCTATTAATTAATTAATAATTTCGGAGATCCGTCTTATTGGCCCACGTCAAGTTTGGCCGCACCAATCTCAGGAACTGTATACTTGCCAATTAGGACAAGTAACTGTGCCTCACTTGGCTATTATCCAAAAGCAATATAAATAAATCTCTACCAAATATATTATTTCCAAAAATTCTTACTTAAATTGGATGAATTAATAATAAAATCTCTGATATTTAAGTTAAATATAAAATATTTAACTAATAAAAAAATAAATGTATTTTATAATATTAATTTAACCGTTGAATATAATAAATTTCGTACAAATATTTTTTTGTAAAATTTTCTATTGTTAACTACACTAATTAAGAGTGTGCATTCTACTGATTTTGAAATTTAAGTTATATAATTAAATTAAAAATCAAATTGAGTCGTATTAAAAAATTAAAATTTTTAAAATAAAAATCAAATTGAGTGAACTAAATTGAACTTTTGTTAAATTATTATATTATTTAAAAATTCAAAAATAAAAAATAAAATTTTAATTTGTTCGAATTGTCTTTGATTAATCAAATTTTTTAAATATAAAATTTAACCGAATATAATTAAAATTTCATATTTGGTTGAATTCTGTACGTCCAAATATCTTTTTTTACCTCTGAATTTTACCCTTTTCACTCATTTCACACGTCAACTTCAAAATTAACTAATTGCACATATGAACTTCTATTTTTAACCAATCTCACCCATGGTCAGACATAATAAAATGCGTTTGAAAGACCTGCGATGACATGGCATGTGTTACGATAAGATGACGTGTCCATGGATGAAATTGGTCCAAAATAAAAGTTCATATGTTCAATTGGTTATTTTTTGAAGTTGATACGTGAAATGGACTAAAGGGGATAAAAAGAGATATTCGGCCATTTTTTTTATTAATAAAGACATTATATAATTTAAGTATCGATGAATTGAAACGAGTTTAAAGGTAGGAGTGTAATCAAACTAAGTGGGGCCTAGTTTTGGCTTGTTCGGGCTTGGTTTGCCTTTAATTGAATAGCTCACTATGTCACTTGCTATTTACGAGCTGTTTGCAAACTTAATCAAATCTAAACGAGTTTAAAAAAAAATTTAAAAATATATAAATTAAAAATAAAAATAAATTTTTTACTAAATAAATTATAATATATTTAATAAAAATTATAATTTTATTCTAATAATATATTTTTTAAAATATTTTT
>CATIWM010637778.1:0-30734 GCA_949671775.1 Mallotus repandus
ACTGGAATAAATAAATAAATAAATAGTAAAAAACAAAATTAAAAAAAGCAAAAAAGAACAGAAGAAGAAGAAGAAGAAGGAGAAAGAAAAAATGTTGTCGAAAGAATCGACCTTCGATCTTCCCGAGGAAGTATTGGAAGTGTTGCCATCGGATCCATTCGAACAGCTCGATGTGGCCCGCAAAATCACTTCCATTGCTCTCTCCACACGTGTCTCTTTTCTCGAATCTGAATCCTCCTCTTTATGCGCTAAACTCGCCGAGAAAGATCACCTCATCGCCCACCTTCAGTCTCAGGTCGAGTCCCTCGACGCCTCCCTCTCCGATACTGCTGATAAACTCGCCCAAGCCGACACCGAAAAGGTACCAACCCCTTTCTTTTTTCTTTACTCCGTTTTGTTTTTCCCTCCCTTTTACAAGCTTAAGCTTAATTTAATTTGTAGGAGCAATTGTTGAAAGAGAACGCTTCGCTTTCTAATACAGTCAAGAAGCTCCAGAGAGATGTTTCAAAGGTACTCTCAGATTATGTAAATTTTCATTTCATTTTATGTAAATTTCTTTAAATTATAGTTATGTGTGTTCTAATTACCACGATAGTCTATGTAGCACGAAAACAGAAAAAGGAAAAATATAGAAACGGATACGGTGAAATTCTATTTTTTAAAATATATGAAACGAAAACGTGTAAATAATAAAAATATAGAGGTCTATAAATAAATATTAAAAATATATAATTATATATAAATATAATTTATATATATAAATCTTGAAATTTTTTATCGATTCTATCAAGAAAAAGTATAATTATAGAAATTATTTTGTTTAATTAAAAAAAATATAAAATTATTTTTTAAATTGTCTGCTTTCTTATTTAGAAAAATATTAAAGAAATATATTTTTCAAGTTGGAAACGCGTTTCCAAGTAGGAAATGTGTTTTCTAATTTTTTATATTTGTAGAAACGGCCCCGAAATGTTTCCAAGGAGTTTCCAGAAGTTTCCGATACGGAAACGTTTCTGAAACGCGGAAACGCCCATTCGGAGAAATTTCTGTGCATCATAGACGATAATGGTAATGTTGATGAAGCTAATTACTTTGTAATTTGAGGCTATTCATAATGCTTGCAGTTGGAAGTGTTTAGAAAGACACTTATGAAGTCACTTCAGGATGATGAAGAAACCTCTGTAAGTGATCAGTAGTGTTTATATTCTTGCTTGCAATTGGACTAGTTCCAAAAAAAAAAAAAAAGGGACTAATTTAGTTTGGTTTTGTAACAGTCTGGAGCTGTGCCTATCATTGCCAAGCCAACACCAGCGGGTATGTGTTCGGGTCTTTTGACATTGTAATGGGGAACTCAGCTTTTGGAAATTTTTAAATTTTTTATTTTTCCACTTTTTGTCTCCGTGCTTTTAGTTAAGAATGATTTACAATGCTTCTTCCTGAAGCTGGGTTCCAAAACCAACTGCTTTGCAAATTGCATTGCCAAACTTCCTTGTTAATTGCACGTTCTTTATGCAGATTCTTCATATTTCTTATAATTTGCCTTCTATTGGTCTCAATTTCTTGTGCACATGTAGTCAGAGGCTGGAATGATGTATTGCTTCATTAACAACTGTATTGTCTTTAGGTTTGGTAGTTGTCTAAGTATATCAGTGTAAGACATTCATAATAGAAGTGAAAAATGTAGTATTTCAAATGTTTCACATAGATAGGTTTACATTGATTTGAATGGCTATAGTCTAACAAAGCAAACGTGGAATGCCCCCTGATATCCATTAAGTTCCTGATAGTTGTTTCAATGTTTAACCAATTAGGCTTTTGGTGTTATCATATATTTTATTTCATGATTCAATTGCCAACTCAGAGAATGTTATCCTATATGTTTTAGAAGATGATGCCACATTGCTACCTTCAAGAACAGCTTCAATGCGAAGCCAAATCTCAGATGTGGGAAATTCATTTGCAGGTGATCGTGAAATAGATGGTACGCCACTATTCTTTTTAGTTTTACTGCACATGATTAACGCAAAATTCTTGTATTCAAAGTATCAAAATAAGCTCAAGTGTTTAACTTCCAAGAGTTTTATGTTCATTAAATTATTCTCTTCCTCTCTTTTCCCAATACTATTTACATGACATTTTTAACCTTACAAGATATTGCTATGGCAGCATCGTCAAGGCCAGGAATCCCACATGGTCTTCTGCTAGCATCTCAAACAAACACTCCCCGGTTTACTCCTCCAGCTTCCCCTCCGAGTCTTTCAGCTTCTGTTTCTCCTACTAGAACATCAAAACCAGTGTCCCCAAGACGGCATTCATTGTCATTTTCTACCTCAAGAGGCATGCTTGACGATAGGTCTTCTATATCAAGTTCTGAAACTGGGCATACTGGTTAGCTCTAAGCCCTTTATTATGGAAACAGCTTTATCTAGTGTTTACATGTTTTAGATTTTGGACATATGGACTGGAGAATTACAGTGGTTCAAAACCTGTATTTCTTGCAAAGATGTTTAACCTTAATTATTGAATGCCGGCCATTTTGGCAAAAATGTTAATCTTCAACCAGCAGTGGAAGCAAAGCACTTGAGTTTTGGTAAATGTTTTTGCATTGGATGTAACATTGTGCATGGATGACTGGGCAAACAATAAATGTTTTAAGATAATTTATAGAGTGCAATTCAATAGTTGGTTAAAAAATTGAAGATTGCATGCAAGACTTCTTAATTTCATTCCTTTTGTTGCAATGAAGCTGATTGTACCGACTGGGAAGCCTTTTTAATCATTTGGCAACAGTGCATCACATTTTTTGTTTGTGTTCCAGGAAGACCTGTAGGAATCTATTGCTCTTTTTACGATGTTTTGTACTTGTATGTTTCAGGACGAACTCGTGTGGATGGGAAAGAATTCTTCCGCCAAGTCAGGTATAAATTCACTATGGTCGGAAGGGTTTTGTACATAAAAAAAATTCATCTTTGGATTTTGTCAATGTCAATATTTCCTGGTTTGATAGAGGTTCTAACAAGTCCATACTGTTGTTTAATCAGGAGCCGACTGTCTTACGAGCAATTTGGTGCATTTCTAGCAAATGTTAAGGAGTTAAATTCTCACAAACAAACAAAAGAAGTATGTCTCTGCCTGTCTTCATTTCTTGTTGTTAGAAAGCTTTTGAGAACCCATTTTCATCCGTGCTATTTTCTTCAACACACAGGAGACTGTGAGGAAGGCCGAGGAGATTTTTGGCGCTGATAATAAAGACCTTTATGTGATATTTGAGGGACTGATCACCCGTAATGTTCAACACTAAAGTGGTTTATATGGAACTGAATCAAGTGTTTGCATGCTCTGGTATTGTCACTTTTGCAATACATTTTGCACGTTCTAGTTCTGCTGTAAATTAGTATCAAAGTGTAAAGACACTTTCTACGAAACACTTTCATTTAAATTATTATTATTTTCATAACATCAACAATGATCACTGAAACAACTTGTGAGTGGCTTGTTGACAATCTTTGAAGTTAATTAATAAAGGAGAATGTAATTAGAGCAGAAACAGTTTTGTACCTTTTGCTGGCAATAACAATGAATTGTTTGGAAAGTTTCTTGGATTGACATCCCATGCTTGGCGACGGGGCTTTGCAATTGTAAAATTCTTCCCTCAAGATTGGCTTTTTATAACCTTAAGCAAATGCTTTTTTAATTTTTTTTTTGGCAATGTTGCTTGTAATGGCGACAAATTAAGAGTGCCTAATTGCAGGATTAATTAAGCAAGCCGTTAATTAGCCTAACTGGAAGCCTAATTGCAATTACTCAATGATGAAGTTTAATTAACATAAACTCTCAATTTATGCCTAATGCTTCATTCTTATTTCTGTTAGTTTCCCGGGTTGAGAAGAGAGAACATCTTTAACTAACGACACGTGTCAAAGACCCAAGCGACACCTCATTCTCCGTGCCTTCAATGTACTTTTAGTTTGTTAATTTGCTTATGTTTTTCTTAAAATTTAATTTAAGATGATGAGTTCATAATTGTAATATAGAATTAATAACTACTAGAATTATTTATTACCAAAAAATGATTATGAAGATAACAATGAAGCGATTTTTAAGCATCAAAATCAGGTAGAAATTGGCCAAGAAAAATGAGAAATAATTGAGAAGACAAGCAAAAATGAGAGAGATCATGCCAACCGCTATTTACATTTCTACCATTTTCCTTTCCTGTTTTGCCTCTTTCTTCTAGCTTTTGGTCATATTATCATGGATGGTGTCAAACGACATTCAACTTCTTCTTCTTCTCCTCCTCCTCCTTGCAGCTGGAACATTTCCTCTTTTTCCTTCTTTTCCGCTCTTTAAGCTTCTGGGTTCTGAATATTTCATTGTAAGATTTCGATTTCTCTGCATATTTCTGATAATGCTACTGGTTAAAGGCTTTCGAACTATTCCTATCAGAATAGGAATATTCCAAGCCCCTCGGTAATTCCCCTCTGTTTTTCTCTTTATATTGATCTATTGGATTCTTGAGCATGCATGCATTGGTCTACATTGCTCATTTCGTTTCTTCTTTTAATCTAATAATTGTTGGTTTTTCAGATGTTTAACCCTGAAGTTCATATCATAAATGTAGTAGCTAACGATACCCTTTAAATGGTTTATTGGTTGTCTTGTGATCTCCTGCATTCGCATTGTGATACAATATTAATGCTAATATTGTTTTTGGTTTGTATATGCTATTGCAATGTGTTCGGTTCATTTTTTTTTTATTTGTTTGCCTTTTCATTGATTCAAGTTTCATTATATTGGCAGTAATAGTTCCCGCGACATGGCCGGAAAAGATGATCAGGAAAACGTGGCAAGTGGTGGCAACGACGGTTCTAATGACACGGATGGAAAAGATCAAGAAAAGATGGCAATTAGTGGCAGTAAAGCTTCCCATGAAACGAGAGGAAAAGATCGAGAAAAGGCACTAACTAGTCGCAGGTGTGTTTCTGATGAGGTCCATGGCAATGCAGGAATAGAAAAACAAGAACAGACAGCTGTTCTTGTTGCCGGAAGAACCTTAAAGCGATCTGGGTTCTCTGACTCTTTTACATCTCATGGTATGACGCTCTCCGTATCTTCAAATATTATGTCTTTAATCTATTATTGTTATATATATATATATATATATATATATATGTACTTGTGCTTGATGCCAGACTTTGAATCAGACTTGAGATCTTTCGAGACAGAGGAGGTGGAGGAAGGCAAAGGAATGGTTTTTGTGAAGGAAGGTGAAAAAACGAGTGCGGAGGAAGGTGGTGTAGAAGAATCCTCTCGGGACAGATCAACTGGCTCAGAACCTGAGACAACTTCTAAGGCCAGCACTTCAGGATCAGATGGCCACCCATATCATCAACTAGTTTCTGCCCAGTGGCGAGACTTCTTTCGTGTATTTAAGAAGGGAAATGCAAAGCGCGTTCAAACATTCCCTCAGAAGAAACACGGTCCAAGGCTCACTAGAACTAAAACCAGAAGAATGAGAGAGGAATTGGTTCCAGTTATTAGTTCTCCTCTGGATGCTGAACTTTGCTGTCTGAAATCTTCATGGAAGAACTTTGCATTGTCAGATATCCAAGCTGCAACCAATGATTTCAGCGATGGTTTGTAACACTGTTGTAACTTTCTTGAGTTGCTATTGTCTACGTGAGCTGATAACACATAATTTATCTTGCAGAAAATTTGATTGGACAAGGAGGCTACGGTGAAGTTTTTAAGGGGCAACTACAAGATGGGCGGCTTGTTGCAATTAAAAGGCTAATCAGAGGTTCTCCAGAAGAGATGACAGTCGACTTCTTATCTGAGCTTGGCATTATGGTTCATGTTGACCATCCCAATATTGCAAAAGTGATTGGATATGGAGTTGAAGGAGGGATGTATCTCGTGCTTCAATTGTCTGCCCACGGAAGCTTGGCATCTTTGCTTTATGGTTTGACCATTACTTTGCAGATCACGAAGTTCGTAGTCTTATTAGTTTCCTGCTAAGTTAATTTTTTTTAGCTCATTTCTTAAAAATTCTCTGCAGGTCCAAGAGAAAAACTTGACTGGGGACTCAGATATAAAATTGCTTTAGGAACTGCCTCAGGCCTTCATTATCTGCATGAGGGTTGCCAAAGAAGAATTATCCACAAGGATATTAAGGCTGCTAATATATTGCTCAGCGAGGATTTTGAGGCTCAGGTAAGGTTTCAACTTCAAGCCTAAAATTTTGAACTGCCACACAGAAATCTGGGTTTAGTTTGGTGTTAACAATCGCCTGGTGTTTGGAACTTCATATATACTTGTGCAGATTTCTGATTTTGGACTTGCCAAGTGGTTACCAGAGCACTGGACTCATCATACTGTATCAAAAGTTGAAGGCACATTTGGGTTCGTAAAACGAAATTTCACTTCTGAATCACTTTTTACTATCAATCTAGTCGCTTAATTTGCAAATCATTTCTTAACTATTACAGTTATATTCCACCCGAGTTCTTCATGCATGGCATAGTTGACGAAAAAACAGATGTTTATGCCTACGGTGTACTTCTACTGGAGCTCATCACTGGAAAGCAAGCCATAGATAGTTCTCAGCAAAGTCTCGTGATGTGGGTATGTATTAATTTCTTGCTTGTGCCCCTACTGAAGTCTAAATACTTGCGAAGAAATCCATAACTTTTTTAACAAACTGGCTGTAGGCGAAACCTTTGCTCATGAAGAACAATAACAAGGAGCTTGTGGACACAATTCTTGGAGATTCCTACGATGAGAAACAACTGAGACTTTTAGTCTTGACAGCTTCTTTTTGTATAAATCAGTCTTCGACGCAACGCCCTCAGATGAATCAGGCATATTTCTATAATTTTTGCAGTGTTGCATCTTTTTCCAATACACCCTCTGAATTTTGACAGCATCCATTGTGTTTTGATTTGCTTCGGGTTTGAATTTGAGGCAGGTTGTTGAAATTCTACAAGGAAATGAACAAGTTTTGAAAGAGGTAAAAGATCTCCAAAAGTCCATACACCAAAGAACATACTCCGAGGAGCTTCTTGATGCAGATGAATACAACTCAACAAAGCATCTAAATGATCTAAATCGACACATGGAGGTTGTTTTAGGCAATTACAAGAGCTCAAATGTTACAGAAGATCTCAATCTTGAAGCAGACTAAAAGCTAAACCATATATATTAAATTTTCACCTCTGAACTTAATTCTTCCATGAATCCGCAGATTCTGTGTTGTTTCTAACCTTGCTCCCACAAGCCAAAAAAGAAAGAAAACAGTAAATACTCATCAAGATCGGGCTAAAATCACAGGACTGATTTGAAGAATGAAGAGGAAAAAACAAGTATACCCATGAAAACGTTAACAATGTAATGCTCACCAGTTGCTATATATATATATCAACAATTCAGCTGCATGAATGCATGATCAAGATGTGAGGGAGAAATTATGTGATGAAATATTTATAAATGTATATTTTTTTTATTATTTTTACAGGTAATTTGTAATACACATTTGCAAATGTTACTCAAATTGGAAAATGAAAAGCAGTCATTTTCGAGATGTCCTTAAAACAAAGAAGTTCATGTTAGCTTATTTGAACAGTTGTTAATCGAATAGACTAAACTTTACAAATTATTTAATTAATAAGTAATTTTTTTTTAAAAATAGCTGCTATTTTTTTTATAACGGGATCCAATATCATCGGGATAATTAATAGTTAGTTGTTAGTTGTTAGCTGTTAGTATTTTGAAAATTATTTTTTGTGAACCACCACCAAAGGTGGGTTTCACATGGCTAGTGAGGAGGAGAGATATTAAACCTCTGATGCATGAAAACTTCTCCAATAGATGTTTTTGGGTTTTAAAATGTCTCCGTATTACAAATTTTAAGAAACTTTTCAGAAACGTTTAAGGTCATTTTTGTAAATATAAAAATTAGAAAACACATTTCCTACTTGAAAATATATTTCCAACTTCGAAATATATTTATTTAATATTTTTTTAAATAAAAAAGAAGACAAATTAAAAAATAATTTTATATTTCTCTTAACTAAATAAAATATTTTGTATAATTATACTATTAATTGATAGAACAAATAAATTTTTTTAATATATATATATATATATTTAAATTTTATTTATATATTTCTATATTTTTAATATTTACACATTTCCTATATTTTTAAGAAATTTTATTTTGCCGTATCTATTTTCATGTTTTTTCGTTTTTAATTTCCGTTTTCATGCAACAAAGTATTGAATCCATAACCTCTTCCTCTCAAGAGTAAAAGATTCTTACCACTTGAACTAGGCCTACGTGTAAAAATAGCTGCTCCTAGATATGGCATATTAGTTGAAAAAAAAGACATTATTGCTTTTAAATAAATATTTTTTTCCAAAAACAGAAATAACATGAAAATTAAATGTGGTACTAAATAAAGTAGAAACGGCGTCGTTTTTTGGTTCCTTCAGAGGACACGCATTATTGATTGATATCTTAAAACGAAAATGACGGCTCGATGCAAACAATTACAAAGTACCATAATATTTTCCGGGAAAAATTGACTTTTTCATTTTCGTGGGAATCTTCTCTGATGGAAGCTATCATAAACCCTCTTAAACTCCTGTTTTTGCTCTTGATCTCTTTAACCTTACATAAATCTAGCTCTTATGCAGGCTCTTCTAGCTCCATCATCGACCCTTCTAAGGTCAAACAAGTTTCATGGAAGCCAAGGTGCCTTCTTTTTTTACTCCTCTGTTTGGTTGCTAAGAAAATTGTGGAAAATCATTCAAGACATGAAAAGTTTCAATGTTTTTTGTCTGATTTTTCAGGGCTTTTGTGTACGAAGGTTTTCTTACTGATTTAGAATGCGATCATTTAATCTCTCTGGTGAGTGAGATTAACAATTGAAAGATTTTCCTTTTGCTTTTTTGCCAATTATGCAGTTGAATTGATTGTTATTTTGTGAAATTAGGCGAAATCTGAGCTGAAGAGATCTGCAGTGGCCGATAATGTGAGTGGAAAGAGCAAACTTAGCCAAGTTAGAACAAGTTCTGGGATGTTTATCGCTAAAGGAAAGGTTGTCACTTTATTTCCTTTCTTGCTATTTACATAGGCATTATTTAATGTTTAGGATTTAATTTAATCAATGCATAACTATATAATATATGGTAGCATTTTGAGTTTCACTTGACATTGTTTCTATATATCAGATCGACTTAGCTAGCCATATATAAGCAAGAGAGCTAGTTTTCCTTTAATGCATGTGTACAAGCAGAATGGTTATTTAGGCGCTGAATCACTGACTTTTATGGGAGAGGTACATGGGTTATTGTAATGTACCTCTAGAAACATACATCCTTGTTCTGTCAGTTACGCTATATTCTGACTTGATATTGCAATTCATCATGGTAATTATGCTTGAAGATTGCAGTCTCATTAATATGTTAGCAACATATAAATAATTTTGTCATCATAATTATACTTTTCTGTTGACCATTGGATGCTCTTGCATTATCATATGATATAATGCCTAATTTTTTTTTTTGGTTCTGTATACACTTTCTGTAGGATCCAATAGTTGCAGGTATAGAGGAGAAAATTTCAACATGGACTTTTCTTCCAAAAGGTGTGCTACTATTGAAGACTAGTTTTTTTTTTAAATTAATTTTTCACATGAGTGCATATCTTCCTACTATCAGTTAATCATAATTGTTATTTTCAATCCAAAAATGATACTTTGAGTTGATAGTTTTGAAGCCAAAATTAGCAATGTTCAGTTAAATATTGATTTCATAATTCTTGCTCATTATGGGAAGTCTACATGATCCTAATTGTATTCCATGAGTGATAGTATATATATTTGATTGGGGGCAAATGAAGTTGAGGCAACTAATTCCAAAGATTTGAGATATAGATGTTTGTTCAAGTTCAGTTATAATAGAATGATATATGGTGTTGGAACTTAGAGCTTTGAACACACATACCTAAAATCTGTGACTAGGCATATTTTATGAAAACACCTGCCATGACACCAAATGATTTAGATAATTTAGTAATTTACCCAATTTCAATTATTTTCCAGAACCTTAGCATTATATGGAACTTTAGTTTGTCAAAAGGATGGCATAATTGTGATATAAAACAAGAAAGAAAATTAAATATGAAAACCTCTGTATTTTGATGATTTATTGATATTCTTTAACGAGGGATTATAGATCATCAACTTATCTTAAGCGTTTTCTTCCCCATCATTTGCTGACTTCCCAAAATTTACCAACTGAGCACTGGCCATATGTTTTCATTTCAGTGTATTTTGTATGTACCAATTATCTTTCTTTACTCTCATTCTCCTTTGCAGAAAATGGGGAAGACCTACAAGTTTTGAGATATGAACATGGGCAGAAATATGATCCCCACTATGATTACTTTGCTGACAAGGTTAATATTGCCCGTGGTGGACACCGCATGGCAACTGTGCTCATGTATCTTACTGATGTAACTAAAGGCGGGGAAACTGTGTTCCCCAATGCAGAGGTAGTTGCAAGTGTCCTAATTTATTTATATTTTTATCAGTATGCACTTGTAGACATGAAGTTCTTTTAGATATTTTATACTTCATAGTACATAAGCAGTTTGTTTCTCTCCCGATTTGATGTTCTCTCAAAGGTGAACCTATTGAGATAACTCCCCATCAGTAATTATTTAACTTTTTTGGAATAGCATATGATTTTTTTTCTAGACTTAAAATATCATATGATATTTTGGAGGAATGGGACAAGAGGGAGGAATTATTGGCTGCCTGCTTGTTTACTGCTGTTAAACTAGATGGGACGTTGTTTCATTTAATGAATAACTTGCAACAGGAACCTCCACGTCGTAAAGTTACTGGAACTCATGAAGAGCTCTCTGAATGTGCGAAGAAAGGAGTTGCAGGTCAGCCATTTGAGTTGTTAATTGTTACGAGTGCTTTCTATAAATTTCATTTCCTGGATTGCATTGGTCAAAGATGAAATTTAATTGATGTCTTCTCCTCAGTGAAACCACGAAGGGGTGATGCCCTTCTTTTCTTTAGTCTCCATCCAACGGCCATCCCAGATCCAGACAGTCTCCATGCTGGATGCCCAGTGATTGAGGGGGAGAAATGGTCTGCCACGAAGTGGGTTCATGTGGATTCATTTGACAAGAACGTAGAAGCTGGTGGAAGCTGCACAGATAAGAACGAGAGTTGTGAGAGGTGGGCTGCCCTTGGCGAGTGCACCAAAAACCCAGAGTACATGGTAGGATCTCCAGAACTTCCTGGGTTTTGTAGGAGGAGTTGCAAGGTATGTTAACATATTACTACACGCTTTCCACGTGGAGAATCCTTGCAGGTTTATGTTACACGTGACGCTTTCTGTCGATCTTTTGGTGGATTATAGTTGCTTAATCGTTTGACAATACCATAGACAATTCTGAACTATGTATTCTGTATTTCAACCCAGATGTAATCATTTTTGAATGATTCTAAATTCAGTGTTAACCCTGATGATCATTTGCATGCCTGTGTGAAGAAGAGATACACAAGTTAGACGCATGATAATAAATTTATCTAAACATGCTGAATCAATGTGCATGTACTTGCTAAATCAACATCCAAAGTGTATATAACTGGGTGCAATGTTTTGATTCTGTCGCATTCATATTCGTATAAGAAGAGACCAAAGTACAAAATGTGAGCCCAAAACTATTGTGTCTCTGCGTGTGAAAGGGAAGATTAACAATATGGCCATACCTTACTATCTTTGGGGACAAGTGGGTGGCTTTCTTAGAAGCCTACGACATCGTCCAATTCAAAAGCTAACTGTTGCTTTGGCGACCATCACGTTCTAAACAATTCTAATTCTTTTGTGAAAAAAAAAATGTGGAGAAATGAAGCACGCAATTTGAAGAACCATACGATTAGATTCTCCTCATACTATCAAAAGAAAGTAAAGTGCAAAAGGAATGAGACTAAAGATGCCCTTCATATCTATCGGCCAAATACATTCAAAACTGATCCGGCGTTACTCCCAACTCAAATTTTCTTTAGGACAAGTGGTAAATTCTCTCTAAGAGTATTTTGAGGTATAGAGTTTGAATTTTGTTGTGGTTAACTTAAAAGAAGAGGAATGCTCCCTATTATATATGCTGTCGTGGTCAATTTGGAAGAAAAAACTATTCTCTATTTTATAATCCATCGATATCTAGATCATATAATCTCTTTATTAATAAAAAAAATTAAAGATGGATTCTTTTAACTGGTGGGATGAAATTTTAATTATTTTTCGCTCTAATTTCTGAAGCAATATTTTTTAGAGATGATACATAAATCCATATAAAACTATAAGGTCTTACCTTAATATAATATAATATAATACAATATTTCTTCACCTACAATGACACTTTCAGTGCTATGGCAGCAAGATGGAGAATAAAATAAACGGCAAATAAAAAAATTTTGATTCTAATACTGTTTATATATAGTTTCTTACTAATTAAGGGATGGAATGGAATACAACGTCTTTTCCACAACCTAATAAAAAAAAAAAGGGAATAATATCATTTCCATTTGATGATATATTCGTTAGAATAACATAAAGAGATAAAAGAATCATTTCATTTATTAAGCAATAAGTATACTATAACGATAAAATAATAATATAACGATAAGGACTCCTTTGATGTCCCAGGATTAGCGGTAATCACACCAAGAAACCAAAACTAAACCACCCAAATGTCATAACCCTATGGCCAATTTTTACTCAAAACCTCAGTTGCCTCTTCATATTTAACCTCAATTAATTAAACAGTTCATCAATAGCTGTAGCTTATAGGATATATTCATGTTCCAAGGTCAGATGCATCCTTAATTTAGCCTATAAATTATATTAGTAATTATGTAGGAGTTACTTGAATAAATCAAATTTTACCAACATTATTAATTTAATTTAACAGATAAAAAATTTTAATTTTCTCATATAAGGTTTTCAAACAGTGATGGAACTAACATTTTAAATTATGGGAACAAAATTTCAATTTTTTAAAAAATTATACATATCATTTTATGATGAGCGAAGAGACAATAATATAGATTTCCAAAAATTCTAATAAAAATATATATATATATAAATATTAAAATTTAATTGAATAAGGAAGCAACAACCACTCCTTTCCTCTGGGTTTTATAAATAAATAGATATTAAGAAAGATTTATTTTTCTTATAGAATTCTCAAATATGAATTTAGAAATAATTAAAATTTGTATGATTATCAAATATTACAAATATTAATTTTTATTTTCACCTTTGTCAAATTCCCTTGTGTGCCATTGAAAGTTATTTGATTATTTAGGTCAAGGCTCATCTTTTTTTTTTTAATAACTAATTTAAATGATTAAATCTTATAGTTGAAAACGAGAGAGTCAGAAGTTTAAAATCGAACTATACTCTTAATCAAATATTTTTACTCTAAAATCGTATTTTACCATCCATCTACTCAAGAATCCTTTTCTTTTCTTTTGTGCAATGATAAGAGAAACTTTTTTTTTTGGACAGCATGATAAGAGAAGCTTAATACCATACATATATAATAAAAGTATTAATTAATTTTATAAGGGATATTGGACGGTCAATAATAAAAAGCCAAAAATCCTATCTACAGAGAATGGTACAAGGAAATCCACAAAATGGCAGCTGATCAACCAAAGTGGTTAGCATGCAAAGTGACATTAACAGCTTGTTATGACAAGATATGTTCCCTGATAGCTCTATATTTGGAGGATACGAACTCTCATTTAATTACCATTATAGACCCATTTTTATATTCATTTTTTTTTTTTTTTGGATTTTAGGATCACTTAGGATCTTGTCTTTAATTGTTTATATTGCATTATGAGCTGTGGCAGATTCTCTACACAAATTAAAATGTAATATATTAGCTAAATGACATGAAATGAAGTCTACCATATTATAAAATGAATTCTAATTAACTTTTTAAAATATGTAATATGAAAGATTAAACATGGTGGTGGTAGTATACAGGATTTGTTGGCATGATTTATTTCTAATTCTAAAAGAGTACACAATCTCTCAAAAATATTGTAAATGTAAGGGAAAAAAACAAAAGTTGAAAGGTCTGAAGTCACTTATACGTCAAACCCATGTGTAGCTTTCAATCAGAAACTAACCAATAGTTTCATGATAACAATTAAATGAAATGAAGAAAAAAAAAAGCAAAAGATAACATTAAATAAACAATATTTTAGTAATGGTATTAAAGTTTTTTTAAGATGTTAAGTTGTTGGACGTAGATATGTTCAATTAGCTGTTAAATATATTTATTATTTTTATAATTTTATTGGAGTTGAATCCAATTAGTTAGAATGTAGCACAATTTTATTAAGATTAAATAATAAGAAATTATTAGGAGGAGTAAAGATTGAAACTTTGAAGAAAACGGAAATTGGGGTATCTTAAAAATTATGATCCAATGAAAGTAGGAAAAATGGTGGAGGTGTATGTTTAAAGCATGAGCTAAAAAACAAATAAAAACAGAGGAGAGCACAAATCCATAGAAAAAGAGTAAAAAAGGTGGATAGAGTCCACTACTGCTTTTACTGGGTACTTATATCCTCAAAAAGCAATCAAATTTTTGGACTTTCTTCTGCATTTAATTCATCAAATCCTTTTCAAGGTTTTCCCTATAGAATTTATTCCCATCTTGATTGCTCAATAAGTCCACAAGATCTGCAAATTTAAGCCACAGTTTTGTTGGGTCACAGCTTCAAAAAAAGGTGCACTCTTTTGGGTGTAGAAGAAAAAAAAAAAATAGAGAGCAGAAGCAGAAAAGGCAAGACATGGATGTTGGTCAGATACAGAGAACATGGGTTGAATATACAAAGTCTTTATTCAGGGAGGTAAAATAAAGGGAATGTGTAAATTAAATCTGATTTGTTTCCTCTTAAAGTTTGCTGTTTTCTTGTTCTTGATCTTTTAGCATACTGTTTCTGTTTCTTTTTCTTTTGTTGAAATGTTTGTTTTGCTTTTGTGTTGTGTTTATAATTTTTATTTTTCTTTTTGGGTGGGTGAAGGGTTATCTTGATGGTCAGTTTACGCAGCTTCAGCTACTGCAAGATGAGAGCAACCCAGATTTTGTTGTTGAAGTTGTGTCTCTTTTCTTTGAAGATTCTGAGAGGCTTCTTAATGATCTCACCAGAGCTTTGTAAGCAATCCTAATCTGAAATTTGGCATCTTTTTTATCATGGTTGATTGTAACTAGCTGACTGGATTGCTATGTTTTCTTTGGATTTTCCTCCATTTCCTTTTTTAGAGATCAGCAAAGTGTAGACTTCAAAAAGGTTGATGCTCATGTGCACCAGTTAAAGGGTAGCAGTTCCAGGTATTTTCATGGCCTAATCAAGACTTTAGCTTTTTTCATTTTTTGGGTTTTTCCTTGCATTGACTATATTGTACACTGTTTGAACTTTGATCAATCTTGTGTTAGAAGTATGGAGCCACATTTTACAATCAAAGAAAATGCAATGAACCTTAAAAAGATTAAAAACTTAATAAATTTCAGATCTGAGACGGATACTAGAAGAAGAGATATAGAGAGAGTAAAAATTTGCCCTTTGTTCCTGTTTAGCTCCATTCCTTGTTTGATGAAGAAAAGACACTGGTTTCTGTTTTGTTGAGCAGCATAGGTGCAATGAGGGTTAAAAATGCTTGCATTGCTTTCCGCAGCTTCTGTGAGGATCAGAATGGTGAAGGGTGAGCTATTCTACTCTAGCAAAATTTCTTTTCTCACCCAATTGATTATATCTGAGAATATAAATTTTGAGCTATCAAATATTGTGCATGTTTATCAAAAAGTTGTTGGATGCTTGAATATCAGGTGCCTGAAATGCCTACAACAAGTAAAACAAGAGTATTATGTTGTGAAGAACAAGCTTGAAGCTCTAATCAGCGTGAGTACTGTGCTGTAGTTTTGTTTTTTAGTTGCATTTAGGTCTATATTCATTTTTGTTTCTTGAAATGCAATATATTTGTCTACTGCAGCTGGAGCGACAAATTGTGGCAGCTGGTGGGTCAATTCCTATGGAAGAATTGAGCTTTTAAGGTTATCAACTAAAACTTGGGGCGGATCATATCATTGTAGAGAAACATTTTGGGGTTTTGTATCTTACTCTTCTCTCACCATAAGGTTCTGTTTAATTAATGGGGTTGTGCTTGTATGAGTTTTGTGAAGATTAAAAAAAAAAGTCTCATCTACTGCCATTTCTCATTTGGGCTTCATTGATGAAGAGAATCTTTTCTGTTTATGGTTCTCTGTATGCCCCTTTTCTCATCTTCTTATCTCTATCTTATAATTTAGCGAAATTCAACCCTAGCTTTTAAGACCTTTAGGACTTTGAAGATAATCTGAGCAGCTCATTACTCTAAGCTCAAAATTAGAAATTAGACAGTCATAGTTATTTTATGGCTGCATTGCATAAACCATTCGTTATTATAGTTAAAGAAGGATCTTCTGGACACTTTCATGCTTCACCTAGTATAGATTAAAAGCTATGATGTGGCCCATGAGTTTAACATGCATTGCATGCATTTGGAAACAGATATGATAGGGCGAAACCTCATTATTTTTAATATATAAAAAACGGAAACGTGAGGAAAACTTATAAATAATAAAAGTATAGGGGCATTTAAATAAATATTAAAAATATACGAATATATATATAAATATAAATTTTATATATAAATCTTGAAAAATTTTATTTATTCTATCAAGTAATAATATAATTATATAAATTATTTTGTTTGGTTAAAAAAAATATAAAATTATTTTTAATTTGTCTCATTTCTTATTTAGAAAAATGCTAAAAGAATATATTTTTAAGTTGGAAACGCATTTTTTAATTTTTCATATTTGCGAAAACGGTTCGAAAATATTTTCGAGGAAATTTTTGAAGTTTCCGATATGAAAACATCTTCGAAATACAGAAATGCCTATTTGGAAAAGTTTATGTGAATCATAGCACTGAAGTAAAAAGCTTAGACATAAGTGCATACCACAGATATAGCAGTTATCTACGGCTTAGTTGGCATCAATGCCCCCAAATTAGAACAAAAACAGGGCAAATAATTAAAGTTTCTTTAAATTCATTGGACAGCCAATGCATTTATAGATGTTGGGTCCTGGCGAAGATTTGATTCTTGAGGTCAACTGGAGTAAGTTGAGGCTGTCTGCTGTGGAAAAAAGGCGCAAACATGGAAATAATTATTGGTATGACTTGATTCTTCACATCTTTCCCATTGCTGTTGCTAGGAAATGACTTTAATTTGCAAGAAAGACGAGCGTACGCGCTGGGGCATGCATTCTGTCAAAAGCACATTTCATTGTAAAAGTCTTCCAAGAAAAAGTTCTGATCATCATCGTGAAACATATCACTGGTCTTTTAAGATTGAATCTCCATTGCCATTATGCGTTTGGTAGATAAGAATAGTGGGAAAGACACATTTCTTTTGACAGCTCAACTAACGACCATATGTATCCACTAGAAGGAAAAGATTAGGAATAAAGGCAAACCCTTTGCCAGTGTTCATCAGCCATCAATTCATTGTGAACGAATCCAAGAAGCATCTTTGACTCAGAAAAACTTAGCGATGATTCCGGTATTCTGATAAAAACAAAAAATCCACAGTTTCATTAATTTTTTTTTTCGGGTTTTCAGCTTTATATAGCTGCAACAGAAAAGAATAAGATGGCAGGTAGTGGAAAGTTTTCTCGCAACGAACAAAAACATATCTATTCATTGGCGTCTTCACTTGTATGTTTCAGATGTTTCCTAAGTTATTCTTCAATAACAATGAATGCTTTCTACATCAAATGCTAATTTTATCAGCAAATAAATCAGAAATGAAACTTCTACTTGCTACAATGAAAAAAAATAGTAATTTCCTGTTGTCAAATGGTAATTAGTTGTCCAGTTCATAGAGAAGAGAAGCACTACGCTATTTAGTTTGATTTCCAGAATTTGGTTCTGTACTCCAAACTCTTCTCTGCTCATCAAAGCTTCCTATGACAGCCGATTGCTTCTTGACTCCCAGTTGCTTTGCAAAATGGTCATAATATGCTGTCGAGTCTACACTTTCCAATACACTGACTAATTTTCCTCGCTTCCCATCAACCACAATCTGTCCATCTTTGGATTCAATACCCTCAACAAGAACCTTAATGGGTTTAGTTTGCAAAATTGGGTTCAGCAAGAAGTGGTCCTGGCCTAAGACTACTGCACCAAGGATTTCTCCCAAGAAAATATCCTGCAGAACAACATTTATTCAGTAAAAGCAGAAGAAACAGCAAGCAGGGAAGCCCAGATTCTCAGCAGTGAAAAGAAAAATTAGGAGAAGCCAGACTTTTTCGTTTACCATGTGGTGGTATCTGTGGTGAGTTTGATGCAATTGGTAAAGCCGAGACAGCAGACGCCGCACAAACAATACCTCAGGTGTCCTGTTTGTCTTGCTCAAACTTCGCAGGATCCTGGAGAATGAACTTACTTTTCGTTGTGCCTCTAGTGGAATGAGTGTAATATCAAGTGATGATTCAAAAACTGCCTTTGCAGCCAAAGGATCCAGATACATATTCATTTCTGTATATTCATTAGAGTCTACAGTAAGGACATTTCCCTTGTCCAGATTGTTACGGCTAATGTGTCCTCCAACGATATGCACATCCTGCAACGAAAATTTGATATAACTTTCTACCTCTCAGAACCGCAATTTGAATAAATGACAAGCGCACTGACCTTAATCACAGAGCTCGCATTCTTATCAGATACAATTATCTTTGCTAAACTAGTCAATGGTCCATTAGTTAATATGCTGATCTTGGATCCTGGTTCCAATGTTTTCACTACAGACTCCCAAATTTCAAGGGCTAGATGCTGCCTGAGTTCAGGGTGATCAGTGTCGCGAGGAGCTCCAAATTTTACGGAGTTTTCTGCAGTATACCTTGACAAGAAAAGGAGTTGAAATCAATATTTGAGCTCCAAACTGTGCAAGAAGCCAACAGAATGAATCATGAACAATATCCGCACAACATAAGATTACCTTCTAGGACTCCGTGGCAGATCACGAGCAAGACCATAGAGAGTGTCCGAATCCAAAAATCCGCCACTTCCATGTGGAATAGCCTTAACATACTTGCAGTTTCCAACAGCAGGAAAAATTGGATCAGACTGGTTATTTGCAAAAAAATCCCCTAGACCAACCTGAATGTCATCACGACCCATCATATGCAGCAAATCATATACCACATCTATTGTTGCAGCATTCGCCCAGCCGGTTGGAGTTACAATGATAGCCTGGATGAAAATAGCAGTAGGAACGCAAATTGAATCAAAGTGCTACCTTCCTGATATAATCATAGAAATGAAGACACCAGTTACCTTGAGGTTGATCAATTCTACAGGCAATTTAAGGAGATACAATAGAGCAAGAAAATCTCCAGCACTCATGTCCATGTCAAAGACAACAGGTTTGCCAAGTCTTTTGGTTCCAAAGTCTGGCTTGTAAAGAACTGCTTTATAATAAGGGAACTGTGTTGTAAAATTGAACCTTCCACTTTGTTGAGGGTCATTTAAGACCTGCAAGAAGTTTTTTTTTTTAAAAAAAAAAAAAATTCCTGTGACTGAAGTGACAAAATCAAGAAATGTTTAAAGAACAGAGGTAACTGAATGAACTTGCATCCAAGAAACTCTTGAAATAGGCCCTGTCAAGCTCACTACTAGTATTTGGATTCGGTTTTGCTTTGGTCGCCACAAGAACACGAACTCCTCCTGAACCTGCTACCTCCATTGTATGGCCATCCTGTAATCATGAAGATTTTGAAGAATTAAACATTAAGGTAAAATCATTACCCACTATTTTTTCCCGTATTTATGTTAAGTTCACCTGGCACCTTCCTTTCCCATTCTGCACAATGCAAAAAGGATCCCTGAGGCCTGTCTGTAAGTGACCACTATGTACTCCACCTTTCTTCAAATTAAACTTTGGAACTTTACGGCCATCAAAGAATGGATTTGATCCATCATATGCTCCATAAGGTTCATTTGAAGTGACAACAGTTATATTCATGTATTCCATTTCAGCAAATTCATTTTCTCCATTTTGTTTATGCGAATTACGCATTATAGAAACTGCTACTCCAGAAGTGAAAGAATCCCACATGAAATAGCTCTGCAAGAACAGGTTTTACTGAATTATGAATCTCCTACAAGATCATAAGACACTCAGACAAAGAAAAGAAATGTTGTCAAGAACAAATACCGTATAGAATTGGTCATCAAACCAAGTGTCACGGGACATTTTCAAAGATTGGAAACAATATTGTGCCTCGTAAGTATGCTGGCTAAGCTCCAATGTCTTGAAGAAATTCTCAGTTATAGGAATTGTATTTGTTGCATCTAGGGGCACCAGGGTTACTGGTATTCCTGAATGGATAACCTGACAGAAAAGCAAAGGTGTCAATCAATGTAATATTCGATGATATAATTGTAAGACTTTCCCAAAGTTACCTGGTATGCAGCGAAGGGATCTCCAAAAATGTTGAACTCAGCATAGGGATTACTAGTGTAGTCTGTGAACAGATTGCCATGGTCACCGCACTGCCTAGGCTGGCAAGATGAACTAGCATTTTGCGGGCAGCAACCAGTTGGATTTCGAGACCTCACCCCACCGCCCATTACATATATTTGCTCAACATTCTTCTTTAGCTGTGGATTGTTCATAAGAAATATTGCAAAATTTGTATGACTTCCTATTATAAAGACATTAATAGGACCTGCAGATGTCCTGTCTATCAGCACTTGCTGTGCAGTAGGTTGTCGAAGAGGACGATATTGCCTGCTGCCCTGGTTTACAAACAAAATCTGTTAGCATCACTGATGCTAGTATTGGATTCAGTTCCACGGAAAATCCTTATGGATTAAGAAGCTGACAGATGAAACGAATCAAGTCCAATTGTACCTGTGGCAGAAATGCTTTCCTTAAGCCATAGTTGGAATCAATATCGAGTCGTCCTCCAAGACCTATTGGAATAGCTTGCCTGTATCGACAGGTTCCTGCTGTTGACATTCCCTAACAATGAGAAATTTAGCGATTAGGAACTCCATCATAAACATAAAATCTAAAAGACGCCTTTTTATATATATACATATGCAAAACTTTCTTGCATTTGAAAGAAGCTGAATTCACCTGCTCAATTATAGGAAGATATCCACCAACATCAGGGAGTAGAGTACCATCTTCAAGTATTCCACCCTCACCTCCTACTCCAACAGGAATATCATCGCGACCCATCATGTAAAGCACGTCATAGATTTGATTCACAGCATGCCCTGCATCAGTCCATGAATTTGCATTGATAGTCACTGCCTGTGCCAAGATAATAAACCAATGTCACTGTAACTGGTTTTTAATTATCATTTTTAACATTCAGGATTGAACTGTTTCTAAATTTTCTGCAACTGGAGACAAACTGAGTTTGAATGGTTCCATTTCTTAATCATATCACTGTTTCATCAATGGCCAAAAGGTAGCTGAAACAAGCAAAGTACAAGGCCACAACACATAAGGAGATGTATAAACACTAACCTCCAATTCAAACTCCGATCTGTTGAGCTTCAAGAGGTACAAAAGAGCAAAAAAATCATCAGTATCGACATCTGTATCTAAAAGAATCCTTTGTGGTTTACCCTCCACAGTGCACAAATTAGCTCCAACAAGTCCTGCGATCAATACAAGTACCAACAAAATCCTCTGCAGGAACATTTTCTTTGTTCCAATCAAAACTTTTTCTAGCAAAACTGCCAAGAACATCAAAAACTCTAAACTGTTACATCCATCTCAGTTTATAAGACAATCAAAACATGGTACAAGAATGAATAATAAAACAAGATAGACAAGAACTTGAACAATGGATACTAGGTTAAAAGAGATTAGATTGATTATAACAATAATAGCAGGCAAGATAAGAGATAAAGAAGATGCAAGTATATGTCCATTACCAGCACTGCTAGCTAGCATTTAGTCTTGGATTGATGTGTCATCAAGATGAATAAAAAGAAACCAACAAAATGTGTCATTACAAAATCTTTAAAATCTGAGAAATGATTTTACTTTGAAAAGTTCTGTACTTTTTCATGAAGTTATGTCACCTCTTTGTACACCATGTGAGAGCAGTTTCTTACTGTATTTTGGTTCTTTTCATTTTTTGTTTCTTTGGGTACAACCAACATTAATTGTTTTGTGATTATTTCCACAGGATGAATAGTCAGGCAATCGTTAACTTAATGGCTGCAAAATCTACTAAAGTATGTAATATTATACCAAGTAAGATAAGTCAGATAAGTGATATTTTAGAAATTTTTGAATTGTATTGAATCACTCTAAGAGTTATTGTGATCTTTTTAAAACAATTCTCGTTTAAATAAGTAAATTTAAAATAAATTCTTTAATAAAGAGTTCTTATTAATTTAGGAAGCTAAAAACAGGATAGAGTTGGCCAATAATTGTTAGGATTAGCAGACATGATTGTTGTTGCTTAACAAATAAAGTGCATTTAGTAGGGTTAAATGATATTTTTGCCGTGGTTCCATTTAATTAGTTAGAGATTGCTGTTCATTCCCGTCATCTAGAATAATTTAATTGGTTAATATTTTTGAAAGTAAGATGGTAGACACCTAAACAACACCTGCTCATAAAAGCTCAAATTTGGAGCTTTTTAACTTATTTTTAAAATTATATTTACTATTTTACTCTTATCTTTTAATTTTAACTAATTATCATTACTTAATAAAATATTATTTAGATAATTATTAAAAATATTAATATTATAGTTATTAAAAATATTAACCACACAAATAAAAATATTAAAAATTATATTAATAAATAATTTTACAACTGATTATTTCTAATGATAATTATAATATTAGTATTTTATTTAAAATAAATTTTTTTAATAAAAATAGATATATTCTTTTTTTTAAATTATATATATATATATATATATATATATATATATATGACATCTATATATATAATTAAATACACTATCAATAACTATTGTTATAATTTTACCAAACACTTAATATCAGTTAGATATCAGCTACCAGTCACCAGTTATTAGCAATCAGCTAATAATAATAGCTGTCAGCCAGCTTAATCAAACAGACTAATGAACTCTAAATACCAGTCATTCATGATAAAATTTAAAAATTTTAAAAAATAAGTTGTTTATCAATTTTTTTTTGAAATTTGATTATTTAAGAAAAAATTGCAAGCTAAAGCTGATGGAAAAGAAGACCTACCAATATATATATATATGTGGAGAGAGAGGCCATTATCATCGTCGTCAACAAAATCATCAAAAGTTCTTAAATAATCAAATTTCTTATTGATATTTTTAAAGGCGTGCTTTGACTTTCTATTATCACTAATTTTCGTGGATCCTTCCTATATGACTATATCTTTTCAATATTAATTTGTACATTATGTTATTAATATCATTATTTTTTTAACAAATAGTCTAATGATTCACTCTCGTAAAATAGGAGGATTAAAGTAATTGGAGAATTCAATCTGTCTTTACTAAATATTTTGACCTTATAACAAAATATTTTATCATTTATTCTAAATAGGTTAGATAATATTATTATTCGTTATTCTCTTTTTTGAACAACTGAAAGATTCAAGAGAAGAGATTCATTCAAATATGAAACATTTTATTACATTTACGTACGTGATATTTTTACACTATATTAAATTTAACATTAAATTTTATTTACATTTTATAATTATTGGAAAACTTTTGATGCCTTTCTAATCTTGTTCAGATCGAATTAGTTAGAATTCAGTGAATTTTAGATATCAGTAATTCAAACTAAATAAAATTCATCATGAAAATTTAAATATGGAATATTTTATTACAAAACTTAATAGAGTTTTACATTACTAGACAACTACACCATACATTTTTTATTTACATTATTATTGTTCAACAATTCTGTAAAAGTATACTATATATATATAATAATTCAGCAGTTTTAAATGGAACCCACATAGAGATCTCCTTGATCCATAAATACCAGACCAAAGACACCTCAAAAAGCAGACAAATAAAATTGTTCATTCACTTTATTGACCCAGCAGTTGTGGCATTTTTATCTCCTTTTAACCGATGCTTCCTCAACAAAGCCATTCACCCCATTATTTGAGATATTGCATAATTTAATTTTATGTATATTGATCCTCTTATTATCAACATTAATTGGTATCAATGAATGACCATTTATTCTTTATGGGATTAACTAATCAATAATGTTAATTTATACCTTGAGAAAGTTCATATTTATTAATTAAAAATACTAATATTAATTAATGATCTGACCAAAATAAATCATTCTCTTAATTTTAAGCTTGTTTTATTTTCTAATAAAATGAAATCAATCCCATTATATTATATTTGCTTATATGTACTTGATTATTGCCAGCTGTTATTTTTAAATATTTAATATATAATTTTTTTTCTTAAAAAAAATTACATTACAATTTATCATTTAACTTTAATTTATCAAATAAAATTAATAACTTAATTATTATATTTATAATTATTACTTCTGTACACTTTATTTTTTTAATTCCGATCTATTAACACCTTAAAGATAGACTGACAAGAGAAGAAGACAAGAAATCATGGCTGTGGATAACTAATAAAAACCCTTTTCATAGGATCCAAATCAGAGGAAAAGTGAACGCTTCAAAAGAAACAAAAAGTTACCTTCCTTTCCCTTCCCTTCCCTTCCCGTCCCTTTTGTAAGAGTCCAAAGTCTTAATGGTGCCACGTGCTCACCCTTGACACCTTCTCAATTTTGATTTGATTAAAAGATATGCTTTGGATAGGCCCCACCTCAAGATTCTAAGACGCTGATTGGTCATCTCATTAACCTTTTAACTTTTACTCTATTATTTTATTTAACCAAGAAAAGATAAAACGACAACAAGATGTGTTTGGTGCGTTCCTACGTAAAGCATGTCGTTTTGTAATTGCTTTTCACACGTGGATTTTGTCCCCCCTTGCTTTTCTTTTTTGTTCTTCAGTTTTGGCGGTTGGAATCAATCACATCCTGCAGCTTTCTACTGCTTTGCTCCACTTGGACACTTTCAATACACATGCATAGTTGCTAATTCCTAATGATATGTTTTTCTTTTTGATTTGTAGATGTGTACAGGAATGATTTGCCAGTATAATCACAATTAACTTAAGGGTTAATTCAAATAATCAAAAGAGAGTATTCGATTCTTTCTGTTTATAATTTTTTTAAATAATTAGTATAAATGGTTAATTTTTAACAACACAAGAGATGAGAGAAGAGGTAGAAATCGAGCTCTACTATTCTCAATAGAATATTCACATGTCTTGTCATTTAAATTGTTTGCGAGACTTTTCTTTATAGTTTTAAGAATAAGACAAAAAAATAAAAGTAAAAAATGTCAAAGTTTAAAAAATTCTCAAATGAAAATTATTATTTTTATTTACGATACATATGTTATTTATATAATGAATGTATTATAATAATAAAGCCAAATTTTATTTAAATTTAACCATTAAATAACAATGCCTATGTATCAAATATTGTTTGAGAAAAGAAATAAATATTTTTATTTCTATACTTCTATTTCACAGGAGTACTTTTAGGTCCCTCTACTATATTTGCTCTTGTTTCTACTTTCTAGAAGTTAAATGCTTTTAATTCTAATTATAGTTGTTTTGGATACTTAGATTATAGTTTTTGAATAAGAAACAATGAATGTTCTTGTTCTTCTCAACCGTGGTAGCAGATTTCTCCAATTGATTAGTGTTCAAAGGGATCAGGTCCACCACGTTATATGTACTTGGTTTCCTAACCATTGAATGAGCAATGACTATGGCTTTTTTTTTTATTTATTTAATTGGCTATGTGATTGGCCTAATTTTTCCTTAATTTAATTGACTTATTTTCTCATCATGGTGGAGGATTAAAAGTGCAAGGCTTAGGTGTATTGGAAAAGTAGAATATGTTTTAAGAGTGATCACAAGCAAAGTAGAAAGAAAATTATAATCGGTTGTTAGGATCAATTAGTAGGGGTTGTTTCCGCTTAAATGAAGTTTTGAGTTTGAATTTTGATGTATATAATTGCGTTAAATTAGTTGTTAAAATTTTTTTATTACCTTTATAGTTCTGTCTTAATTTTTTTTTAATTTAATTAACTTCTTTTTCTCGTCATGGTGGAGGATTAAAAGTGCAAGGCTTAGGTGTATTGGATAAGTAGAATATGTTTTAAGAGTGATTACAAGCCAACCAAAAAGAAAGTCATAAAAAATCATGCATCATTAGTGTGCACCAAAAGGTCCATCTCTTTTCTACCACAAATCAACTTGCTAATTGTGGTCAAACCTCACTTTTTTGGCCCTTAATTATAAGGGTTTTTGACACGTAGTAGAGTCATGAGTGCCATAGATTTGGGCTTGTCGATTCTTGATTAAGAACTGTTACCAAACGCATTTAAGTAATCAGCCTCCTGCCAATTGCATTAAGTATTTTAATTGGCACTTTCGTATATTTCATATAAGGTAAAATTTAAGTTTATTCATAAGAACACAAGATTTACATACTATTGTAATTATTCAAACTATATCTAGTTGTTTTCTTTATTTAACATTGAATTCCAAAACGACGGGCTTATTACCAATAACCATCAAAATTAATTAGTAGGGATTATTCTAATTTAAACGATATTCTAAATTCAAACTGTAATATATGTAAATTGTTGATAATTTTTTATTATTTATATCTGAATAAAACTGAATTGGTTAGAGATATAAAAATAATGAGTTTATTTCAAAAAAGCATATAGGTCGGTATTATCATAAAAAATTCTCAAAATTCAATTGTTGAACATATCATTTTCATGTGGTCCATCATGAAAAATCAACTTATTTGTATCGACTTTTAACAGAAAGTATATGTCATTATTAACTAAACCTAGGTCTAAGTGAACGAATTGAACACAAATATCAAGTTTTAAGTGGATGATATGTTCATATGGGCTTAGATTCTAAGCAAAGAACATCCATCCATTGCTAATTAAAGGTCAAGTCCATGATTAAACAAGTGAATTAAGATTAAGATAATGCATGTACTTTCTTTTTATGTCAACAATTTGAATTTTGATTAAGTAGGTTTTTGTCCCCTTAATTGACAATCATGATCCTACTATTAAATCAAAGCAAAGCAAATGCTATTTCCTTTACTTTAAGTGAAAGTTTTAAAATCATAATTTTCTCAATGGAGATCTTTTTTTTTTTTAATCTCAACAATATTTAAGCTTTTGACAACATGGAACATGGTTTTCTTCTATAAATTTTTCTCTGTGGGTTGGTGGGTGTGACGACGAGGAAATATATATCACAACCTACCCCACTTGTTAAAGTCTTAGTCGTGCAGCCTTGTAGATCAAAGGGACTCAAATTGCATTTAATTGGAAAAAAAAAACATGTAAAAATGTATATTAATTTGGCCGACAACAGTTGCGGAAAAGTTTCAACTTTCTTAATTAAAATTTTGGATTCAAATCATATAAAAAAAATAGTTACCAAAAGAGTTTTATCCCTTTTATGAATTTACTCAACTCAAACTCTAAAATAATTAAATTAAAATAAAAATTTTAATGTTTTAATTTTGAAAATAAAGAAATATGGAATGAAATATTTTATGAATGAATGAAAAATAAAAGCCTAAAGGAGATAATATGCATAAAATTCAAGTTTTCAATCTCTTCATTATATCATTAAAAGGATAAATAATTTTAAGAAATTCTTTATGTAAAATTATACAGTTGAATTTGGATATTTATAATGGTATTAAATTACCTATCCACCAAATTTAGAATTGGAAGATGTGGAAAAGAAAAAGAAAGAAGAAGAAGCAGAGATAAAATTTGCAAATAATAAAATTGAAATAAACACAAACAAAACATATTAAAATTAAAATAACGTTTTCAAAAAAAATGAAATAAATAGATAATTTACTAATAGATTTTCAAAATTTCCATGGTAGGGGGCTTAAAATAGAGCAATATATGTAACAATTAACAGAATGTTACTTGTTATTAACTCGGAGAGCTCAGTTTTATTATATTTACATAGATAAATATGGAAGATTTCCAGAATTTGGCTTTCTACTCCACACTCTTCTCTGCTCATCAAAGCTTCCTACGACAGCCGATTGCTTCTTGACTCCCAGTTGCTTTGCAAAATGGTCATAATATGCTGTCGAGTCTACACTTTCCAATACCCTGACTATATTTCCTCGTTTCTCATCAATCACAATCTGTCCATCTTTGGATTCAACGTCCTCAACAAGAACCTCAATGGGTTTAATTTGAAAGGCTGGGTTCAGGGAGAAGTGGTCCTGGCCCAGGACTACTGCACCAAGAATTTCTCCCAGGAATATATCCTGCAGAACAACATTTATTCAGTAAAAACAGCAGAAACAGCAAGCTTGGAAGCCTAGTTCTCCGCAGCCAAAAAGAAAACTACGAGGAGGGAAGCTTTTTTTTTTTTTACCTTGTGGTTGTATCTGTTGTGAGTTTGATGCAACCGGTCAAGCCTAGACAGCAAACGCCGCGCAAACAATGCCTCAGGTGTCCTGTTTGTCTTGCTCAAACTTTGTAGAATCCTGGAGAATGAACTTACATTGCGTTGTGCCTCAGTGGAATGAGTGGAATGTCAAGTGATGACTCAAAAACTGTCTTTGCAGCCAAGGGATCTAAATACATATTCATTTCTGTATATTCATTAGAGTCTACGATCAGGACATTTCCCCTGTCCAGATTGTTACGGCTAATGTGTCCGCCAACAATATGCACATCCTGCATCCAAAATTTGATATAACTTTTGACTCTTATATCAGAACCGCAATTTGAATGAATGACAGCGCACTGACCTTAATCACAGAGCTCGCATTCTTATCCGATAAAATCATCTTTGCTAAAGTAGTCAATGGTCCATTAGTTAATATGCTGATCTTGGATCCTGGTTCCAATGCTTTCACTACAGATTCCCATATTTCAAGAGCTAGAGGCTGTCTGAGTTCAGGGTGATCAGTGTCGCGAGGAGCTCGGGATTTTACAGAGTTGTGTGCTGTATACCTTTGACAAGAAAAGGAGTCAAAAGTAATAGTTGAGCACCAAACTGGGCAAGAAGCCAATAGAATGAATCATGTACAATATCTGCACAACATAAGATTACCTTCTAGGACTTCGTGGCAGATTTCGAGCAAGACCATAAAGAGTATCCGAATCCAAAAGTCCACCACTTCCTTGTGGAATAGCCTTAACAAACTTGCAGTTTCCAACATCAGACAAAGTTGGATCAGACTGGTTACTAGCAAAAACGTCTCCTAGACCAACTTGAATGTCATCGCGACCCATCATATGCAGCAAATCATATACCACATCTATTGTTGCAGCATTCGCCCAGCCGGTTGGACTTACAATGATAGCCTGGATGAGAATAGCAGTGGGAATGCAAATTGAATCAATGTACTACCTTCTTGATATAATCTCAGAAATAAAGATACCAGTTACCTTGAGGTTGATCAACTCTACAGGCAATTTAAGGAGACACAATAGAGCGAGAAAATCTCCAGCAATCATGTCCATGTCAAAGACGAAAGGTTTGCCAAGTCTTTTGGTTCCAAAGTCTGGCTTGTAAAGGACTTCTTTATAATAAGGAAACTGTGTTGTAAAATTGAATTTTGCACTTTGTTGAGGGTCATTTAAGACCTGCACGAAGTAAAAAAAAAAGGAAAAAGGGATCTTCTAACTGAAGCAACAAAATCAAGAAATGTTTATAGAACATAGGTAATTGAATGAACTTGCATCCAAGAAACTCTTGAAATAGGCCCTGTCAAGCTCACTACTAGTATTTGGAATCGATTTTGCTTTCGTTGCCACAAGAACACGTACTCCTCCTGAACCTGTTACCTCCTTTGTATAGCCATCCTGTAATTATGATGATTTTGAAGAATTAAGACATTCAGGTAAAATCATTGCGCTGTAATTTTATTTTTATTTTTTTTACGCATTCATATTAAGTTCACCTGACACCTTCCTTTCCCACTCTGCAAAATGCAAAAAGGATCTCCAAGGCCTGTCTGTACATGACCACTATGTACTCCACCTTTCTTCAAATTAAATTTTGGAACTTTACGGCCATCAAAGAATGGATTTGATCCATCATATGCTCGATAAGGTTCATTTGAAGTAACAACAGTTATATTCATGTATTCCATTTCAGCAAATTCATTTTCTCCGTTCTGTTTATGCAAATTACGCATGATAGAAACCGCTACTCCAAATGTGAAAGAATCCCACATGACATAGCTCTGCAAAAACAGGTTTTACTGAATTCTGGGTCTCCTACAAGATCATAAGACGCTGAGACAAGAAAGGAAACATCGTCAAGAACAAATACCGTATAGAATTTGTCATCGAACCAAGTGTCACGGGCCATTTCCAAAGATTGAAAACAGTATTGTGCCTCGTAAGTCTGCTGGCTAAGCTCAAATGTCTTAAAGAAATTCTCACTTATAGGA
>CATIWM010637781.1:0-12431 GCA_949671775.1 Mallotus repandus
TCATGCCACTTTTTTATTTTTTCTTTGTAAATTTTGGCATTTTCATAATCATCTTATAAAAAATCCTCAAGTTCATTGAGTTGAAGAAGTTGTTTTGCACCCACCTTTGCTAGATCAAAGTTTAGAAACCTTATAGCCCAAAACGCTTTATGTTCTAGCTTAACCAGTAGATGACATGACTTCCAAAATACTAGGCAAAAAGGTGAAGCGCCAATAGGTGTTTTGAAGGCTATTTTATATGCCCAAAGAGCATATAGAATAGCCTTGAGCATCATCCAAGAGTGTTAACTAATCTTTATGTGAAGCATTGACAGTCTTCTCCAATATGCTCTTTAATTCCTTATTTGAAATCTTAACTTGCCCACTCGTTTGAGGATGATAAGGTGTTGCCACTTTATATTTCACTCAATACTTGGCAAGTAATAAATTGGCTGTTGCAAAAGTGAGAACCACCATCACTAATTATAGCTTGTGAAGTAAATATGTTCCTTCTAAGAAACTTCATGACCACCTTTGTGTCGTTAGTTGGTAAGGCTACAACTTTAACCCGCTTAGACATATAATCAACCCTAACCAAGATGTATTTATTCCTATAAGAGCTCAGGAATGGACCCATAAAATCTAGTCCCTATAAGTTGAAAAACTCAATTGCCATAATGTTTGTGAGAGACATCTCACTTCTAAGACCAATATTCCCCAATCTTTGGCATCTATCACACATAAGTACAAATTTTATAGCATCTTTGAAGAGAGAGGGCCAATAGAAGCCACTTTGTAGTACCTTTGCTGCCATTTTTGTTGAACTAACGTGTCCCCTACATTTAAGCGAATGGCAATAAGTTAGGACTTTTGAAGTCTCATCATCTAGAAAGTATCTTTAAATTAGGCTATCTCCATATCTCTTGTATATGTACTATTCATCCTAATAGAATTGATTCACATCCTAAAAAAATTTCTTCTTTTAATGGTAATTGAGATTGGGGAGAAGAACTCCATATACTAGGTAATTAACAAAATCAATGTACCAAAGAACGGGGCCTTATACTTTCATCAATTGCTCACCCGGTAAACCATTATAGATACTAAGAGGATCTAAAATCTTTGATGCTTCAAGGTGAGAGAGGTGATATGTTACTAAATTTTCAATCGCTTTTCTATCCCTTATCTTCAAATCAAACTATTATAATAATATAATTTAATAGATAAGTCATGGTTAGGCATCTTTTTTCATGAACAAGTACCTTAAAGTTGAATGATCAGTATAAACAATGACTTTGTTCCTTACAATGTACGATCGAAACTTATCCATGGCGTATACTACTGCCAAAAGCTTCTTCTTTATTATTGCATAGTTGATTTGAGCTTCCTTGAGAGTGTGACTAATGTAATAGATTACATAAGCCTATTTTTCCCTCCGTTGCCCTAATATAGCCCCTATATCGTAGTCGCTAATATCGCATATAATCCCGAAAGGAACACTCCAATCCAGTGGTTGTAACATGGGTGCTGTTATTAAAGCCCCTTTAAGCTTGTAAAAAGCATTCAAATGCTCTTCATCAAAATGAAAGGAACATCTTTTGATAAAAAATTAGTAAGGAGTTTGGCGATCTTAGAGAAATCATAATAAAGTGATGATATAACTCTACATGACCTAGTAAACTCTTTATTTCTTTGATTGATATAGACAGTGGAATTGTTTTATTAATTTAATTTTAGCTTTGTCTACCTCGATTCCATTCTCAGACACGATAAGCCCAAGAACCACACCTTTTGTCACTTTAAAATGACATTTCTTCCAATTAAGCACATAGTTAGTTTCCTCACATCGCTGGAAAAACTTTAGAAAGATTATCAAGATATACATCAAAAGAAGCATTATAAAAAGAAAAATTATCCATAAAAATCTCCATAATATTTTCAATAAAATTAGAAAAAAAATTGACATCATACATCTTTGAAAGTTTGTAGGGACATTACATAACCCAAAAGGCATCCTCCTGTATACGTATATTGCATAATGACATATAAATATGGTTTTCTCTTGGTCATCAGGATGAATTAGGATTTGAAAGAATCCTGAATAACCATCTAAATAACAGAAGTATGAATGATTTGCTATTTCTAAAAGGTTATCAATTAAGGGTAAAGGAAAATGATCCTTTTTTGTTGCTTTATTCAACTTCTTATAGTTAATGCACATGCGCCAACCTGTGTAGTCTTAATAAGAAGTAATTCATTATTCTCATTCTTAACCACTATCACTCCCCCCATTTTTAGGAACTACATGAATTAGGCTAATGCATCTAGCAATTTCATTATCTTTTTTTAACCATATCTTTATGTTAAGATTTAGTCTTCTTTAGTTTTTAGTGGTAGGGTTATAGCCATCCTTCATATGTATCCTATGCATGCAAATAGAAGGGATAATCCTTTTAATTTCATCAATGGTGTAACCTATGATCTTCTGATATTGTCTAACTCTTCTAAGCACCTTATCTATGTGTTCCTCACTTAGTTCAACATTCACAATAATATGATAAGTAGAATTAGGGCTAAGAAAAGCATACCTCAGATTTGAATGAAGAAGTTTTAATTCTACCTTAGGTGTTTACCTTCAATATTTGTATATAATTTAAAGGCTCATGCCTTATTGATTTTCTAAAAAAAAAAAGTACAGAATCAACATTGAGATAATGATTGTAAATTACTACCTCTTTATCAATGTCATCCTCCTTCAAATCATGAACCAAACATGCTTCAAGTGGGTTTTTAGTGAGGTGTTTGAACACAACTATCTATCATATCCACCCCAAAATGTTAGTATATATTAATGGTTTGTTTTGCCATCCTGAAATTGTCAAACTTCACTTTTTCATCTCCTATCTTGAGCACAATTTTGCCTCATTTGATGTCTATAATTATGCCAGGTATAGCTAGGAAAGGATGCCTCAAAATGATTGGAATTTGAAGGTCCCCCTCCATCTGTGGTATGATGAAATCGCTTGGCATATAATAGTCACTAAAATTAATAGGCATATCCTCCAAAACTCCAATAGGATAGATAATGGACCAATCCGCTAGTTGTAGTGACACTGTTATTGGTTTAAGATCTCCAATTTTTAGGCACATGTAAAGGGAAAGAGACATTATACTAGCACTAGCACCTAAATCATATAAAGACCTACTTATGAACTCACTACTAATAATATAAGGAATGGTGATACTCCTTGGATCTTTGAGCTTTTGCGGAAGCTTATCTTGGATTATCGCACTACATTCCTCATTAATAGGAATGGTTTCAAAGTCTTCCCACTTTCTTTTATTGGCAATGATGTTTTTATCATAATGATCACATCCAAAATTAGAATGTTGAGTTTGAGCTATTGACAAGCCTTCAAAAACTTCCTAAATTATTTTTCCAACTTTGTCTTTTGCAACCTTTATGGAAAAGGCATCAATGTAGTAATTTTTTAGGCTCTTTTTTTTTTTTGGTTCCACCTCTCTAATGACTTCCTCAACCTGCTCATCCTTTAAAAGGTCACCTTTTTTTATATTCACTTCATCTATTTTGCTTTCCACTTTGGGTAGTTGCTTTCCACTCTTTAGGGTAATCCTTAACTTACTCTCTAAGATTTGGAATTTTCCTATTTGTCTTGAATCAAAAGTGAATGCTTGAGAAGCAATTTTATTTTCTAACATCTTATTATGAGTAAATAATTACCCTATTTGAGAATTTAGACTCTTAATACTGTCTCTTTGTTCCTCTTAATCTTTCAAAAGCTTCTCCATTATGATTTTCACATTAGGTTTATGCTCTTGAGGTTGGTTGTAATCGTTTCTTTATTGGACTCCTGGTGGGAGCTACTTAAATCCTTGATTTGCACTTAAGTTACCACAACCAAGAAAAATTACTACGGTTATGCCATCCCAGATTATGTGTTGGAGCAGGGATATTCTTAAGCTCATGAGTAATTATTCATTGCATTCAGTTGCTCAATCGTTGCATCTTGAGGGTAGTAATTTCCTTGACACTTCGTAGCAGGGTGTCCTCCAGCACATTGCTCACAAATGAAAGTAGGTAGCAGGTCAATTAATTTAGTTGTGGTCTCTAGCTTCTTTAGAAGAAAATCTATCTTTGCATTCAAAAGGTTTCAACAATCTACTATATGCATGCCTGCAACTCTCTTAGGTGCACTTATGTTTCCTTGCCATTGATAGTTGTTAAATGCCATAGTCTTAAGTAAATTGTATGCATCTTTGGGCATTTTTCTTATGAAAGATCCTTGAGTTGTAGCATCTATGGTGATCCTCATAGGTTTGGTGATTCCTTGGTAGAAAGTTTGAATGAGAAGCCTTTGAGGGACTTTATAATGAGGGCATTATCATTGTAAGTCCTTAAACCGTTCTCATACTTATACAAAGACTTGTTATGTTTTTGAGTGAACCTCATGATCACTTGTTTGAACTTTGATTGTCTTACTCGTTAGGAAATATTTACCAAGAAATGCCTTTGATAATAGATCTCAAGTAGTGATCGACTGTAGTGCTAGAGAGTTTAACCACAACTTAGCCTTATCCTTTAAAGAGAATTGAAAAAGTATGAGTTTCACTACATATGAGATTAACCCATTCATCCTAAATGTATCATAAATGTCCAAGTATTATACTAAATTGAAGTTAGGATCCTCTCTTGGTAGACCTTTGAATTGATATTGTGAAACCATCTAAATTATCGTTGATTTAATCTTGAAGTTGTTCGCTTCGATAGTCGACCTTATAATACTATTTTGGTTATCTCCTAAATTAGGCATTATGTACTCTTTGAAGAGCATGATTTCTTACTTGCTATCCTCCTTGTCCTTCAGCAATGGTTTGCTGGTCTCATTCACGCTTGTCCTTACAGTTTTTCTTACATGATTTCTCGATCTCAGGGTTTATTTTCTCTAAGTCAAATTTTTGGAATCGAATGTCCATTAACTAGCAAAAATTCTAAAAATCAATGAACAAAATAAGTGAGCTATAAAAAAAATACTAGTAAAATAAGAAAAAGCAAAAATTAAATTAATATCAACATTGCCAATCCTTGGCAACGACGCCAAAAACTTGTTGTGTTCAAAACTAGCAAGTGCACAGATCGTGAATTGTAGTATAAAAAGATATTGTTCCCATGAGGATTCAATATTGATTATTAATATTTCTACTTATTTTTCTAGCTAGCAAATAAATTAAATAGGAAAGAAATCATCTATGAAATTATAAGCAAATAAAACTTAAAGGAAAATCAATTAATCAAACATAGAGCTTGGAAATTTTTTTCACTATTTTAGATCAATCATGAACACCTAAGTTCTTAATTCTATTAATTTTTAGTTGTGAGTAATTGTTCTAAATTACTTATTGACTCTTTCAAGTTCAGTTAAGAATATTAAGATTAAAATCTAACCTACTCTTGTGGTTAAAGGTTAGTCAAAACTCATTAATGTTCCTTAACAATTATTTTACCCCCAAAGAGCTCGCCTATTCTCGTGGTTTAGTGGTTTAAGTCCTATGAGTTTTAAACTAGTAAATTCCCTGAAATCATATTGGTTAATTTACCCATAAACATGCAATCAATTAGATCCAAAATTGGAAGCAAGAAAAAAAATCATAACTCATAAAATTAATTGAAAATCAATTTAATGACTAAAATATGTGTTCAATCATAACCTAAAAAAGCTACTCTAATTCCAAACCCAAAAAGAAGTTAGGCACACATGGCTTTACTAAGTAAAAGAAAAATTAAAAACAATAGATAAATAGTAAAAGAATGAAGAAGAAGAATAGAGAAAACTCATTTGAATGCGCTTGAATCCTTTGACTTTTGATCACCTTCTTGAACTCTTGTTTGTATTTTTTGGTGTCTAATGATTTTTTATAAACTTCTCATTATACCCTTATATAAGCATTACATGATAAAGCCTTAATCCCCAATGAATTCCTCAATCCAAATCTTCAAAATGAGATTTTCTCATTTGGCGCGGCCTGTGACACCATCGCTCTTCAAGTCGAGCTGCATTTAGTCTTTCCAGCACGGTCTAAATGTGCCCATGTTCAATTTAGTCTCCTTTTCCAAAAAAAAAATGCATGGCCTAGAACACAGTCATGTCATGGCTGTGTTGTATCTTCAAGTAATCCTTGATTTCTTAGTATTAAGTAACACGATTCGGAGCATACCTATGCTCCAACTGAGCTTGTTGTTCCTTGATTCTTCGCTTTTAAATAAAAGGGCACAGGGTACACAATATGGTTGTGTTATAAGTCATGTTCTTTAATCCTTTTCCCAGTGAGCGACACGGGCTGCGACATGCCCATATCACGGTCATGCGTGATTTAAACCTTACTTTTTGAGAAATCCTTATTCAAGATTACCTACAAAAGAGGAATAATCATTAAAACTAAAAATATTTCTAATAAAACTAAAATTAAACCAAGGTTTTTTTTTGAACAACAATTGATATATTAGCCAAAAATCACATAAATATGAACAGTCTTAAACACACTAAGATTACAAACAATGGCTCAAAGATAGCAAGCCAGAAGATTGAGATGATTTACTCTTATAGAAACAACAAGGGTAAAAGTAAATACATTATTAACATAAAAAATAAGATCAGAAACATCCATTGAAACTATTAAACTTAACCTCTTATTCATCCAAACCCAGCAACTCCAAGGCATGAAGATGGAAGCTTCGTTATTTGGACAACTACTTCTCATATCTGGATCTCATCAACAAGCTTGAACCATAAAAGTTTTGGAACTCTTGAGGTTCTTCTTAGATTTGGATCCAAAGACTAAAATATCACCAAAATATCATCAAAATTTATCATATATAGGGGATATACCCACATAAACTTGAGTTATTAACTCATATCAAGATTATTTATATACAAAGACTAAAATAAAACTAGTATTTAAATGATTTTATGGCCAAAATGGCTGAAAAACTATTCAAATCCAATGTGAAGCTATGAAGGAGATGATGAACAGTATCATTAGATGAGAGAAAATAAGTAATTGAGTACTTCGTATGCAAGCACACTTAACCAAGGTTGATTTTAAGTGTTTTTGTAAAGGTTGATATAAGGGCATAAATTTAACTCATCATAATAATCATGACTTGATTATTTTCTATAATTCATGTACAGTTAAGGCATATAATATATCATTTCCTAATTCAAAATTTAAAGAAACTAGACTTCCAATTAATTTACTTTGATGTTGAAGGATCACCCTCTTAAAATTTTTTATTCGGTTCGGTTATTTTTTTTAAATATTTTTAGTTTAGTTTAGTTTTGTATATTTTTAAAATGAACTGACCAATGCACACCTTTACCGATGATATGATCATAAATATGTACCATTGTGCTTCCTCTTCATGTTGTGTTGTTGTTGTACATTTACAATTTCGTTAACTACTTCAATTAAGTATTCATCACCTTTTTAATATAAATAATGTCTTCTCTTCTTCTTTAATATATATTTGCGGCAATAAGAGTATTCTTATAAATTACTAAATAGGATATATAAAACTATTGAAGGATTTCGCAAAGATATTTTGATAAGAGATAAAGAATTTTTCTTTTTACATTTATTAGAAAAAGGAAAATCTTAAAATTTTTTTATATTTTTATCAAATTTTCATGTACATAAAATTAATTAGACCAACCTTACCAATAATAAAAAAAATGCTCGGGAACAAAGCAATAGGGTGCAATATGTCAATCTTCCAAGTAATTTGTCCTAAACATAGGATATAACCAATAATATATGGATATAAGTTATCCTAATGTAGTCCTTAACAACAAAATGAAATTTTTTTTTAAAAAATGAAATGTAAAGAAGAACAAACATTAACTTTGAAGTGTCTTTTTTATAGATAGTTGTATGGATAACATTAGGAATTCCATCTCTAACCAAATAAAAATCTAAGTTCTTAAGAAACTTTCTCCAACCAAAAAAAAAATCTAAGTGCTTAAGAAACTTTCTAATTATCATGATATGGGCATTCCATGTCGAACGACTTCTTGTTGGGTTGTATCATTTGAGTTGTATCATTCTTTTAGTATTTGATTATTACTAGTATTATATTAAATATTATATTATTCACATAAGAATAAATTACTTTATCCTTAAAATTTTAATTTATCATGAATCAGAGAATAAGATAGATATATAGTGAGATATTAGCGAGAGAAAGTCTCTCCATGGAGCAGCTTTTGTTGCTTTATGGCTTTATGTTCATAATAGCTCCTTTACCGTCTCTTCCTTATCACCCTCACAGCCATATCAACCTTGCTCACCAACTGTCAACAACACCTCTCAGCAACTTTTAGCAATACAACTTCCAGCAATTGTCTGTTAGTCCCTTCAATAAAACTAAAGGTAGATGTGAAACTCTCCGCTTTGCCTTTGTACTCATCACGGACAAGTAGCACAGTCTGTGGATGAGTGGTTCTTTCATCTGCATGACTAAGATTGCCCATGGTTCTTGGATCCAAGAGGGACTTTTGCGAAAGGCAATGACTAAGACTGGTTATCTTCATCTGCCTCAGTCCATGGAGGAAGATCCAATTTTAAAACCAATTTCCAGCTACTTTGGAATCGGTATTTGTTCTTTTGATGTGCTTGTTTTGTCCATTAACCAAGAGAGCTTCTCTCAGCTTCAAAATGGACATGTTTCTGATAGTAAAATCAGAGGAAAGAAAAGAAATAATAAGAGAAGAAATATATTAAATTAGAGGCAACTCTCAGTGCATGATTTTCATTCATTTGTTCACGTACGTATTTATAATACAAAATATGTAACAATACGTAACAATACATAACAAATACATTACAAATATAGTTAATTAAGAATCTTTAATTGTGGCAAAGTTATTCTCCACCATGCATATTAAACAACTATGCGTAACATAGTTGTTTTTTTTTGTTTTACCAAAATTAAGCTTCACCAAACAAACATATATATTTTTTAAAAAATCTAGAATAGCTCTTGACAGCAAATTAATTACTGTCATCACTCCGCCTTGATGTAAGAGCTGTTGCAAACTCCTAGCTTTTCTCTTAGAGCTTCAAACCTTGACTTCTGCAATCCTTTGGTGAAAATGTCAGCTAACTGATCCTTAGCATCACAATGTATTAACTGAACCTCCTCTTCTTGTTTAGCCTCTCTAATAGCATGAAATTTAATCTTAATGTGCTTAGTTTTTCCATGGAAAACTGGATTTTTTACCATAGCAATAGTTGACTTATTGTCGCATAGAATAATTATTGGTTTGCATTGCTTGAACATTAAATCTTCAAGAATTTTCCTGATCCATAGAACTTGGTTGACAGTAGCTGAGGCAGCAATGTACTCAGCTTTTGCTGTTGACTGAGATACACTACTTTATTTTTTTGAACTCCAGCAAAACACGCTAGAATCAAATGTGAAATAATAGCCTGAGGTGCTCTTCATATCATCTTGAGATCCTGCCCAGTCACTATTAGTGAAACCTACAAGATCGAAGGCTATAGACTTTCTGTAGAAGATCCCAAAATCAAGGGTACTTTGAATGTACCTTAAAACCCTTTTAGCAGCTTTAAAATGCAATTTTGTAGGTGAAAGCATAAATTTTGACAACACACTAGTGGCAAACATAATGTCTGGTCTAGTTCTATATATATACAATAAACACCCAACCAAGCTTCTGTAGATTGATGCATCAAAAGGACTAGAACCATCTTCTTTCTTCAACTTTTCTCCTTGGACAGCAGGTGTGCTCACAGACTTGGTTTTTTCAATCTCAAACTTCTTAAGAATTTCACCAGCATACTTCCTCTAAGAAATGAAAATTCCTTTTGAAGTTTGCTTAATTTCCATGCCAAGAAAGTAAGACATCTCTCCAATATCATTCATCTCAAAAACCTCTCTCATCTGCATTTTGAATTGCCTTACAGTATCATCATTGCTTCTAGTCATTAAAATTTCATCTACATAAATAGAAACTATTAAAAGCTCCTGATTTTCATGCTTCATATATAAAGTTGCTTCATTATAGCCTCTCATGAACCCCAGCTTCAACAGATAATCATCAATTCTGGAATACCAGGCTCTTGGGGCTTGTTTCAAGCCATAAAGCGCTTTATTTAGCAAAAATACTTTATCAGGAGTATCTTTACCGATGAACCCTTCTGGCTGCTCAATGTAAATCTGCTCTTTTAAAACTCCATTCAAGAAGGCTAACTTTACATCCATCTAAAATACTTTCCATCCTTTATGAGCTGAGATTGCTAAAAGTAATCTAATTGTGTCAAATCTTGCTACAAGTGCAAAAGTCTCAGTAAAATCTATTCCAGTTTGCCGAGCATAGCCTTTCACTACCAATCTTACTTTATGCTTGTTGATGGAGCCATCTGCATTGCACTTGAGCTTGAACACCCACTTTACTCCAATTACATTCTTGTTGCATGGTTTGTCTACAAGTTTCCAAGCTTCATTTTTATAGATCATCTTCAACTCCTCCTCCATAGTTGCTCTCCATTCAGGATGCTTCAAAGTTGTGTCAACATCTTGAGGTTCAAACAATGCCATATTGCACTTGTTATATATGTCTTGAAGTGTTTTGGTTCCTCTAACAGTGATCTCATCATCTGATCCTTCACCTTCTGAATTTGCATCTTGTTCTTAGAGAATGTCTTTAAAATTGGACACCTGTTGAAAGGAACTTGGTTTACCTTGTTCCCAATTCCAAGTAGCATTTTCATCAACCATCACACTTCTGCTAACATACACCTGCTAAGTTATAGGATTTAAAATTCTATAACCTTTAGAGGAACTGTTGTACCCTATAAATACTCCAACATCAGCTCTTTTATCAAGCTTGTCTCTCTTAGCTTGAGGAATAAGAGAATAACAGAGACTGCCAAAGACTTTGAGATGAGCAATAGATGCTTTAACTCCAAACTAAGCCTTATAAGAAGTTTTTTTCATTTAAGCTTTGGTAGGAAGCCTATTTTGCAAATAAACTGCTATATTTACTACTTCTGCCCACAATTGCTTTGGCATTTCCTTATCAAATAGTAAGCATCTTGACATGTTCATGACTGACCTATTTTTCCTTTCACTTACACCATTTTGTTGAGGTGTATAAGTGACTGTTAATTGATGATGAATGCCTGACTTCTGTAAAAAAGCTTCAAATTCATGAGATGTGTATTCTGCGCCATTATTAGACCTTAAAGTCTTGATCAACTTAGTACTTTGATTCTCCACAGTTGCTTTAAATTTCTAAAACATAGTGAACACCTCTGATTTTTGTTGAAGAAAATAAACCCAGCAAAACCTGGTATAGTCATCAATAAAGAGAAGAAAATATTTGCTTCCACCATATAAAGCAACACTCATAGGTCCACATACATCTGTATGAACCAGCTGCAGCTTTTCATTAGCTCTCCAAGCTTGATTAACAGGAAATGACATTTGACTTAATTTTTCAAATTGACAAACATCACACACAGTAATGTTCTCATGTACAAAAGGCATATAAACCACCATGCCTTTACTTTGAAGAAGCTTTATAGAAGAATAACTTGTATGACCAAACCTTTTATGCCAAAGAACATTTTCATCTACCACAGTAGTGAGAGCTTGAATTTTTGTTTGATCCCATTCAAAAGAAAAACTTTTATTTCTCATTTTAATAGAAAAAAGTTTAACACCATCTAGATAAAAAACTTCACACCTTTTGTTTTGAAAAATAAATTGTAGTTCTTATCAAGCAATTGACCAACGCTTAGCAAATTGTACATGATTCCAGGTACAAATAAAACATCAGTAATCAACTTTGTACCTAAACGTGTCTGCACCAACACAGAGCCCTTCCCTTTGACATCAACTAATGTGCCATCTCCAATCCTCACTTTGAAATAATAATTCTTATCCAAAGTCTTAAAGCTCTGGAATCTTGAAGTCATATAATGTGTGCATCCACTATCAATGAGCCATTCATTAGGATTCTGAGCTGCTACTAAACATTCTTTAATAATAGTAGCAGTAAACAACTTCTCTTCTTGATCCTGAGTACCTTCATTGACTTGAGCTGGCTGTGCTTGAGGCTGCTGGTGATTATTAGTTAGACAGAACCTCTCAATATGTCCAAACTGTTTACAACCCCTACATTGAACTCCTGGTCTTCTCCAACAATAGTCTTCATTATTACTCTTTTTACAATAAGGACATGGTGGATACTTCACTCTCCTTCTTACTTTATTTCCCTACTGATCTTTCTTCTCCTTTCTATTCTTTCCATTAAAACTTCTTTTCCCACTGGACTCAGCTTGTAACTTAGAGCTTTGAGAAGCTACAAGAGCCCCTTCTGTTGACTTCTCCTCCTCCCTAAATGCTTTTC
>CATIWM010637924.1:0-12346 GCA_949671775.1 Mallotus repandus
AAGATAATACAATATACAAAAATAGAGACAATAAAATAATAATTTTTTTATTACATGAAAATCAATAATGAAATGTTTTAAAAATTATATAATATCTCAACAATTATTCTAATTTGATTTTCCCATTAACTAAGCAATTAAGCATTAGATAAGTTGTTACTATGCTCTCGAATCTATAGTTTTTATAGGCAGAATACTAGCAATAACATGGAATTATTGGAGAATTAATAACAAAAGTATATAATTAATTGAATGACTCAATTCACTTTCTTGTATTTAGTCCTGATTTGGCCATTTGTGCTTATAAGTGGGCCAAGGTTTCCCATCTTGACCATTCCTTGGCAAAATCTATATTGAAAGCAGTTGGATTGGAGCTATAAAATTTGACTTGAGAATCAGTAGAGCCCACGACAAAATCTCAGTCATCCAAAAGCCATCAGTTGCAGAAGCCAAGTGCCTAAGTAGACGACTTGCCGTTGAAGAAAACAATCTTGTTGAATGAGAATCAACTCCAGTGCCATGTGTCACGTCAGCTAAAAAAGTTACTTAAACTAACCGAAAAATATTTTTGTTAAAAAACAAATAGTATGATACAATTTTTTAAAAACTTAAAAAGAATGTGCTAAATTGTTAAAAGTATAAAAGTTCATGATTTTTTAGGTAATTAGGCCATGTTGAATCAACAAAATTTTTTTATTTTTAAATATATGGTGCCATGTCAGCTCTAAAACCAACTGAAAAGTATTTTTATTAAAAAGCTAATAGTACAATACCAATTTTTAAAAATTTAAAAGAATGTGCTAAAATTGTTAAAAGTATAAAAGTTAAAAAAATTTTAGGTAATTAGGCCTTTTAGAAATGTTATTTTTCCTTGTCCATCCTATATATAGAATGGAACTTCAGCAAAATGCACCAACATATACATATATACAGCTGAGATCATCTCTCAAAGATCGAATTAACTCATTCAAAGCTAAAAATAAGCTCAAGATTACGTCCACTTGTATCCTTTCCATGCTGCCGACTTCCTGTCCGGTCTTTACCCAAGGACAGCTGCTGTATTTCAGGTCTCTTCCATCTTGCCTTTCAACAATGGAAGGAAAAGTTGCCTAACCTACTATGACTTCTACGTTCTAACCTCGGTGAAAATACACCAGGCAGCATATTTTTACGTTGCATAGGGCTAAATAGAAAACAAGCTGATCCAAAACATTTTTCACATTGCATAATTTTCCACTTTTTTTTACCTTCCTTTTTGGCAGTTCATTCATCAAATCACATAAATGAGAATATTACAACGAGAATATTACAACAACCATCCCCCAATTACACAAGTTGACGTCTAGCTTGCCTAGAACAGATGGTAAAACATTCAGTCACCAAGTTAAGACATTTGGTTGAGAGCAGAGTTCGATCTTCCAACACCCCCCTACTACTCTCCCACACCCAGCGATCAAGCTTAACCATCTAGGCTAGTTGCTAAAAAAAAAAAACAGGTTGACCTTTTTGACAATATCCCAACCCCAGTCACTCAAAGAATAGCTGTACAAACAAATGATTTTACAAAAGAAAAGTGGAAGAATTTTGAGGATCCTAAGGTGGACATTGCTGTTCCTCGCATTTAAGAAGCGCCATCCTTTGAGACCTTGAATGGGCCAGCCTGTTATTAAGGTAATCAATATAAGTACGAAGTCTATACCGGTCTGAGTTTGTGAGAGAGAAAGGAGGGTTGAGAATAAGGGATGGCGCCTCCACCAGAAGAAAGACCAACAGACGTACTGCTTTTGAATACAAGACAGATGCACCGTCCATTTCACCCATCAGCTCCTCAACCTGCCAAGCATGAGAAAACTATTTTCAGTTTATAAGCCCTGGTTATACTAACATATTCTATCAAATTACTTTGACAATTCTGTAGGCACTTCATTATCCTAAACACTGCATTCACTCGCCATCACAGCCTGATTTCATACTGAATCTCTACAAATCTTCAGGGCATAATTTAATTTCAAGAACAGGTACAATTTAACTCCAAAGATGCATTTGAATTGGAGTTAACCTCTTTTACCCTTATTTGGTAAGTTTAAAATATGCACCTTTAACTATTAACCCCTTAACAATTAACCTCATTTAATACATTTATGTTAATCTAGGTGGAGGTAGGTTAAATACCTGTTAAGAAAACTTTATTAAAGATAAAAACTTTTCATTTTTTCTATTATTTTATTGTATATCTTGTAGATGGTGTTTTTCTAAAAAAAAAATCTATATTAATGAGCCTCAAATCAAATTTATAAAAATATATATAAATCAATTTAAGATTTTTTATAATAGTTATATTATTTTTATAAAAAACATCGTATCAATAATCAGCACGTAAAAATCATATCAACCATCAGTATATGTTTGTTCATGACCTATGAACTAATTGTTATAGGCAATTTTAAAATTTAATTTTATTCTCTATTAATTATATTGCATAAAATTTATACAAATATTTTTTTGTATGTGTATGAATTTATAGATATATAAGTGTTTTTATTTTCATAAAATTTTTTCTAATAACTTCTCCAATTATATGATTTTTTTAAAATTAATTTTTATTTCTTATAAAAAATTTATAATACATTTATTAATTTTTATTATTTTTATTTATTTTATATAAATTATGTCAATTATATTAAAAAATTTTAAATAATTTCACATTAACAATTTATTCATTAACTTTGTTTACCAAACAAGGTTAATAATTTAACTATTACACTTGTAACAATTAATCCCGTAACAAGGTTGTAACTGTTACATCCTATTTCTTTAACCCTATCGAAACAAACCACAAGAATTAATTTACTCGTCATATTATAAAATGATGGATAGTCCTCCGAAAATAGATGCACTGCAGAGAGCAGTAAATAAGTTCTAAACATGAGCAATGCTATGACCTCCTACAGATCTAAGTTTTTGTTCGTCAAAATAGCATCTATTGGCACTCAAAGAAAAAGATTATGTTGTTTTTGAATTCTTATCCACTTGATTCTACTATTCACTGCATATACAGCACAGGCTCATGTAATAATTTACCTTATAAATTTTAGCTTCTAATGCTTGACTTTCATATTGAAGTTTTCACAAGCCTACATCAGAGCTTACTTCACATTATTAAATTCCAAAAGTAGTGCCTAATTAATCAGTACTTGATCTTCTACGAACAAAATAAAATGGATAACTGATGTAAGTGAGAAGGAAAAAAAAATGAGTCAACAATTCAAATGTAATTGAGATTTGAACACTCACCCCCCCATGTCTTCCCAGAGCAAGGGCAGATTGAAAGATCGTCTCCATTGCATCAGGCATCTCAATATTTCCTGCAATAATCATGCAAAAATTCCTTATTCAGGATATCAAACATCAAATTCACACATTGTATTTAGAACATCAAAAGAAATCAAGCCTCATAGGTGTTTAGTTGCATGCAAAATCCCTAAAATTATATATAGTTATGTAAATATAGCTTCAAAGATCCTGGAGATAAGTAGATTTTCAAATATTGATTCTAAGCCAAAGATCTTTTTTATTAGAAAAGCTCAACAACCAATTCATAGGTTTCCAATCCAGTAGTTACCACAAATAGATGATAAAGCTCAATAGCAAGTTCATGAAATTGCTACTAAACAAGAAGTAATCTTTCTAACATATGAACTCAATTGTATCAGGAATAACCAGTTAAAAATTCATCAAGCTAGAAACAGACATTAAAGAGAGGAAAAAAAAAGGAATTATTTTTACCAAATAGATGTGAAATGTTCATGCACAGTCATCAAGGAAAAAAACCAGAATACTAATCTAAATGCACAAGGTAAATCAAAATATTGAAATTAAACCAGGTTCGATGGCCTTTGCAAGTTCCTCTGCATGCTCAACTTCCTGTAAAAATTCCTTCTCAATCTGGGTGGATATATTATCTGACACACCATCTGGACATTCTTCTGTATCAGGAGTCCCGTTCTTCTTGCTGCTGCTTCTCCTCAACCTTGTGCTTTCTTGGCTTGGACTTCCTTCTATAGCTGAGGCAGCCAGAGTATGGCAAATATGCAGTGCTTGCTTCCAGATTGCAAGTATAACAAGTTGAATCGAGAATGCTTCCAGTTGCTTACCTGACTCAACCTAATGCATGAACATCGAAATTAATTGATTTCAGAACAGAGCACAATTTATAATTAAAACTTCACAAAGAAAATCTAGAGTAGATTATTGTAAATTAGAAAAGGTACAAAAAATAGATGTGCAACATTAAATGCAAGCAGAGACCATTCTTTGGCACCACTGCGTCATTACTTGACTAGTGCACTACAGTGACCCTGTCTACCCAATAATAAGTTGATGATAGAGAGAATTCAGCATTTCTTGATCATAAAAAGAAAAGGCAATTGCGGTATTGACTTCATTGTTTTGGTCAAAGCAACAGAGTGAAAAAATTAGCAAGTAATTTAGATGCACCCAAAAAAAAAAAACGGTGGTATGACCTAGTCAATAGAAATATCATATGCAACTGTTGTTCACCCAACAAAAACTTTATCAAATTTTCCACCAAAGATTCATGCCTCGGACTACTGTAAAGTGTAAACAATAATGTTCAACACTGCCTAGAGTAGAAAGAAATATGAAATATTGGTTTACAGCACAATAGCATGCAATAGCTTACCTTTTCATGAACTAATTCAGAGATGGCTGATGCACACAGCTGTAATGACTTGATCCTGGTCATACAATGAGTTGATGGGTGCTCCAAAACATCTCCAATATCCGTGGATCCTTGAGAAGTCCCAGGAGCAGAGCTTGGACTGTCCAAGCTTCCAACACGAAACACATTATTGTTAACACTGCCAGTTATTGGCATGGGGGCGGTGTTTAGACTGACAGCTACTTGAGAAGGACTCGGTGACTTCAACGGCACATGGCATGGTTTGGACATAGTTGCTGATGAAGAAGACCCATCTAGAGGGGGGCTCGATACAAGAACATAGTCTTGATCTATCAACTCCAATGAATCCACAACTGTACGATCCACAACCAATGAGAAATTAATAATAAAAAAGATTGGGTAAAATATATTTGGGATTTCTACAATACATGACAATAGAGAATGAATATAATAGATGTAACTCTCAGTACCTCTTGACCGGGCACTCGTTGACCTTTGGTTAATGGACTTTGAAGCTTCATGTAGATTTTCATCAGGAAATTTATTGACGTCAGGCTTAAAACCAGTATCTTCAAATTTATTTCTGGCATTAGGATATCTGGGAGTAAAATCAGTGTTATTTAAGATATTCAACATAGCTTCCCTTCCATCAACTTTTGTATCTAAAGAGAATCCATATGTGGACTTCATTGATGACCTCCTCTTAGAAAAGGAAGGGCTGCCCTCTGGACCGCTAGAATCATCATCCAGGAAAAAAGGCAAACAATCCTCCAGAGATGTATCCTCTGTATTCTTTACGGAATTGCTCTCAGACAATGGAAAACTGTCAACTGAATTTGAAAACCTCCTGATCCTGCATGCCAATTATTAAATTTATCACTGAGAAGGCATACACGCATTAATCAGAAAGAACAAAAAGTTGTCTTATGTACCTCAGTGATTCATCCACTTTCTTTTGGGAAAGGAATGGGTGGTTAAAAAACTCATCAAAAGTTAGCCGTTCCACTGACAAAAGAGTAACAAACAAAGAGGCATTCAAAGTAAGCATTTGTAAAAAAAAATTTATCACAGATAGAAATTATTATAGCTCTCCCAAATTATCTATTGCACCTTGATCTTCAACAGATGGAAATCACTTTACCCATGCATTAGATCCTCATAAAACAAGAAACAATGATCAATCTGGCACAGTTTGCCATTGTTGTTGCAACCTGGTTTTGCAAAAAGCACCTTTTAGATGCTGTTGTGAAAAGCAATTTAAAAACTGCTGTTTTACCGTTTTGGAGCTTTTATTAACCAAAATTGTCAAATTTTCTTTGGAAACAAATTTCAACTATCTCAAACCGCATTCTCAAGGTTAGGGGTGAGCTTCGGTTGGTTTCGGTTCAAACCGAACCGAAACCGACAATCGAAAATATAGAAAATTTCAAACCGAAACCAAACCAAATATATATTAGAACTGAGCCGAGTCGAACAAATTCGGTTCAGTTAGGTTCGGTCAGTTAACCGATTTATCAATTTTATTTTTTGAAATAATTTCTAAAATTTTTATTTATCCATTTAACATTTTTTTGTAAAATTTATTCATTAATAATATAACTATAAACTTTTTTGCTTATAATCTTAATATTTACACATATTTTTCTAAATTAATATTTTTTATATAATATTTTATATATTATTTTATTATATATATATATATAAATATTTCAGTTTTCGGTCAGTTAGACCCTAAAACCGAACCGATAACCATATTTTATCCACCAAATGAACTGAACCGAAGTTTCCTCACAAACCGAACCGTTTTGAGTAAACGGTATGGTTCGGTTCGGTACGGAAACTTTGGTTTGGTTGGTTCTTGCGTACTCAAGGTAATTCTTTTCTCAACAGCATTGCCAATCAGGCCCTCTAAAATTCTATGCAAGTGGTAAAAATTAGTATTGTCATGCCCCAACACCAGTTGAAGCCAAGTTGCAGGAGATATCTAAAAGTTCAGCTTTTAAGAAACGTTGGCTCTTCAGTTAGAGTAAGGAAATATTCTAAATATGTATTACAAGCCTTTAACCTCAAAAGAACACTGTTTACACTACTGGAAATTCCAAAGATATTATACAAATTCTTTTTTGGTTCCCTTGACTTTCGACTGTAGAAAAATAGAAGATACACATCAAAGATGCATAATCCCAAACTTAGCACTATGCTACTCACTAATTGAATTTATAGATTTATGTTAACAAAAACTGCTTATAGAAGCACACATCATAGCACAAGAAACCATGAACACAAATATGCATGTATTCCTTTACCCAATATGTAGCAGCTAATGTGCAACCATATATATTCTATTTCAAACTATGCTGCATGTAATACCTGGATTACGACGCAACAATTTCTGGCATAAATCTTTGCATTCAGCACTCAAATCTTTATTATCAGCAGGAAATTGCAATTCATTTGACTTCACAATATTTTGGAGCAACTATAACCACAAGAAAAGAAACACATTGGTCAGGGCAACGGCCAAAAAAAAAAACTAGTCTAACTTAAAAGTGAAAATTAGCTTCAAAGCCATAGAATCAGAAGTTCCCGCTTCCCAGTACAGAACAGTCCATAAAAGCACAATAGATACATGCATTTACAATGCTAATTAAACCTGTATTTGATTGTTTCCGGTAAATGGCGTTTTTCCAGTTACAAGCTGAAATAAAATGGCACCAACACTCCAGAGATCTGCCTGTGTAATCAGTTCAAGGTTAACAGGAAGTACTTAATAAAGTTGCATTATCATAATTATTTCATATACAATAATAAATGTCACCTTAGCATCATATTTCTGAAGTTGCATTATCTCTGGAGCCATATAGAGGGGTGAACCACACAAGGTTTCTGCAAGGCCTCTAGGTTGTAGAGATCTAACCACAAGTATGACATCCAAAATTTTGAAGTACAAATTAAAACAAATAAAAAAATCGGAGAGATGAAAAACTTTCAGACCATCAATAAAATCAGTATTGTTGAAACATCTTAATATAAAATTACCCATTCGAAAGGAATAAGTTTGATTACAATAAAATGGATAGAATACAAGTTTGGTACAAACAGATGTCAATATTTGTTTTCAAAATTAAGACATTCATAATGGAATTCAAAGGAAAAAAAAAATGAAAATATCATTATAGAAAATACTGGGTCCTAACTCCGTCTGAATACTTGCAGTATGGTGTCAACTAAATGATGAAGAATAGATAGTGTACCAAGGTCACTTATTCACTAGTCCCTACCTTACTACCCTTCCGAACACCCTGCCCCCTCATCCCTTTTCTCCCATATGATGCATATTCAGACCCATTCAGAATCAACTCAAGCGAATGCTTTCCAGATAACAGCTACAGTCAACATTGCTCAAACGTTTTTAAGTAAACTCAGTATTTACCATCGTGTGCACGTAAAAGTTTTGGAAATACAATTGGTGGGGAGAAGACAGAATTCATTTTGGGAATATGGACAGAATTAATTTAGGTGGGGAAGAGAAGCAAGTCTCATTCTCACCTGAAGTCCCAAAAATGCTGATCAGAAACAAGATTTAAAAATATAATTTAATAAAGAAAAGATTAAAAGAGGAATATTACGATGATAATTACCTAGCAAATCCAAAATCAGCAATTTTCAGAAGTGCATTGCTCCCGATACTGGAAAGGAGGAGATTCTGTTACAAAAACCAGTACGTGTCACAAATGGAAGCAACCAGACACCACAAGGCTGCATGGACAGAATTAATAAACACCAAAATCCCAGTCTATAGTCTTACAATATATACGAAGATACTTTCTCTTCACAAATTTCACAACCCATTCTTAGTCTTATAATCTTGCAAAAGACTAATTTTACAATACCATTTCCCACATTAAAATTTCAAATTTATGCCTCACGATTAACCAAATCAAATAGAGAATACTATATCTAGGAAGCATATTATTGTCAACAAACAAATACCAGCCATGACCTCAAACTGAAAATGGAATGTTAAGAGAATAAGAACAACCTGTGGCTTTAGATCCCGATGTATAAGATTATTGTCCCGGAGGATTTGTAGACCAGACGCTGTAAGACAATTCCCACCCATAGAGTGAAAATTAGACAACAAAGATGCTTAGATTGGAATTACTAGACTAAAAGACTCAGAACATACCTAATTGCTGCATGAAGTGCTTAGCAATTGCTTCTGGAACTCTTCCATGCCGTTGAATATACATGGAAAGATCACCCCCTCTGCAGTACTCCAATACTATATTTATTCTACCTGGCACCTATTTCACATTAACATAAACAAACATTAAGTCATTCTTTGGAATAAATCATGAGCAAGATTCATCTCAAACAATTGAATTCTTGCAAAATCATATAAATCAAAGCATGATTTCGCTTAGATTTATATGATTTTGCAAAAATTGAATTCTAGCAATGATGAAGTTTCCAAATATGGTAACTGGCAAAACAGAATTGAACTAAACAGACCATTTGCATAATTAGACTTTCGAAACCAGGAGTTGGCACAAACTACAAACAAAAAGCAAATACTTTTCAACATACCCACTAGCCATGTCAGGCACTTTTGCTCGTAAATTCAGCAAACTTGAAAAAAACTCAAATCAGTTGTTAGTTTTAATTAAAAAAAAAAAAGCCCCTAGTTTCGTTTTTTCAAAAAACAAAATATTCCATATCCTAGAAGCCTGCTAAACAAGAAAAAAAAAAGGCCAAAGTTTCCAACTTTGAGACACAATGACTTAAAATTGTATATTGATCAACAACAACGATCAAACACAACACGGTACAAAATGAAAATTAAAGTAAAACAAACCTCAATAATATCGTGCAAGCAAATAATATTAGGATGATTAATCCTCTTCAAAATAAAAATCTCCGACATTAAACTATCGTGCAACTTCTTATTGAGTCTAGTGGTAGCGATCTCTTTTATCGCCACCTCAGTGCCATGAACTCGGTGCCTAGCATGCCAAACCACTGAGAATGAACCCGACCCGATTTGCCTACCAACAAGGTAGTCTCCGACGACCCTGCCCCTTCCCGGCGTTTGAGCCATAATAATTTAATTAGAATTGGGCAAACCCTAAAAGGTGGAACCGCGATAACCAGATACCGGAAACTGAAAATGGAATCTTCCTTTTGCTGCTGCTGCTGTTGGTTTGGGAGCCTGGATTCGACCCGGAAATGACTTGGATTGGCCAATTAAATTTGAGACAGGGAAGAGAAATGCGTCGGAATATTAAATAAGGATTTGTTTCCGTATAAAAATAATAATAATAAGTTTGCTCTGCATTATGACAAATTATACGACTATATTACAATAGGGATCGGGAGTTTAATTACACGTATAAATTATAAATTTTGTTTTTTTTTTATGTCTCTTAAGCTACCAAAGAGTAATATTTTTAAAAGCAACAAAATACCATATGCAATGATATCATATAATTATATATTTTTTAATATAAAATACGTCCATATATAGAGAATATGTCTTGCAGAACATAACACCGTAATGGAATAAGAGAAAAATTTTAGTTTAATTCATACAATTTAATTAATATTATTAAATTAATTCATACCATTTTATTAATTTTAATATATTAAATTTTAGTTTAATTCGTACTATTTTATTAATTTTAAAATATTAAATTTTAGTTTAATTCATACCATTTTATTAATTTTAAAATATTAAATTTTAATTTAATTCATACCATTTAATTAATATTATTAATTTAATATATTAAATTAATTCATACCATTTTATTAATTTTAATATATTAAATTAATTCATACCATTTTATTAATTTTAGTATATTAAATTTTAGTTTAATTCGTACCATTTTATTAATTTTAAAATATTAAATTTTAATTTAATCCATACCATTTAATTAATTTTAGTATCATCTTCTCCAATCATTTCTTGTTCATTAGATAAAAATTAATATTAATATATTAATATTAAATAAATTATTAATTAATATTATTAATTTAATATATTAATATTGAATAAAAATTAATATTAATATTATAAAATTAATATTAAATAGAAATAATTAATATAAAATATAAATATAAATTTATTATATAGAAATATAAATAAAAATTAATATTAAATAATACAGTTTCATTACTTAACTAGTATACATTCATTAGATAAATATATAGGTCCATTACTTAAATAATGTTGGTTCACTATGAATGACCTGTAGGTTCATTAATATTTGCCCATAATTTCATTAGTATTTTGCATAGAAGTTCATTAGTATTTGCCTATAAGTTTATTAATATTTTTCTATAGGTTAATCAAATTAATAATAAGTTCATTACTTAACAATATTATTAATTTAATATGTTAATATAAAATAAAAATTAATAATAATATAATAAAAATTAATTGGATGTCAACCAAAGTGATTATTTGTTTTCGACGGAATCTCTTTTGCTTGACTGGCATTATTAATCATTGATATATTTGGATACCCCCTCTTGAACTTTTATGGAGACTTTCATATAATTATGCTAGTTTATGAACAATGGATTTATATGTTAAACAACTTGAGTTGTTTAACTATTTACGATGCTATATGTGCAGTTGTTGCTATATATGCTAACCTGCTGATATAGTTTATGTTTTTTTGTGCCTGGATTATGTGATATAAAGAAGTTTTTGTTTGGAAATTTATGTTGATAATTTGTGAAAGATGATAGCAATCAATCATCATGAATAAAAATTAATATTAATATATTAATATTAAATTGATTATTAATTAATATTATTAATATTAATATTATAAACTTAATATTAATATTAAATAGAAATAATTAATAGTAAATATAAATATAAATATATTAAATAGAAATATAAATAAAAACTAATATTAATTAATGTATGTTTATTACTTAACTAGTATAATTTCATTAGATAAATCATGTATGTTCATTACTTAAATAATGCATGGTCATTATGAATAAACTGTATGTTCATTAATATTTGCCTACAGGTTCACGAAGAATGATATCACTACTTGTACACAAGTTTATTAACAATGAACTATGGTTTCATTATTACTTGTGCACAAATTTAATAACAATAAACTATTAGTTTATTACAAGTTGTGCACCACGTTCATTACAACTTTTATTATTTTAAAATATAAAATAAATAAAAATAAAAATATATTAATTAACTAATTTTAATAATTTATTATTTTAAGATACAAAATAAAAAATAAAAAATAAAAATAAAAATATATTAATTAACTAATTTACTAGTGCAGTCATTAATTGTAATTCTATAACAACCTACTAGTCCAGAGAAACAAAGAAAATGGTTAAAGCTTTTCTTGTATTGCATAGTAGTTATGGAGAGGTATGAGATTGTGAAAAGTATTGGGTCTGGGAATTTTGGATGGCAAAGCTTGGTAGAGATAGATGATTAAAGAATTTTTTGCTGTTAAGTGATGGTTCTCCGCAAGTATACGGATTCGTACAAGTAGTAATTAAATATCGATCCCACAGAGATTGCAAATTGACTATTGTAATACTAATTGTGTTTGTTTGTTTAAACAACGAAAACAAAGATATTTTAAATGTAAATTA
>CATIWM010638102.1:0-12424 GCA_949671775.1 Mallotus repandus
ACACCTCCTTAAAGACTAAGCATAATAAGTTGTCAAAACCAACTTGAAAACAACTTGCGACAACTAATGCCAAGTTGTCAAACAACTTGCAAGTAACAAAAGTAAAATTGATTTTGGCAATTAAGAATTCAAAGTCAAGTTAGCTTCTCCTTATAAGTTGGTTAACTAAAGTAATAATCTTCTAGAAAGATGTAGAGAAGGCTATAGAGTTGGTGATGTAGTCTTCACAGACAAAGTGTTATTCAAAATACTCCAAATGCAGATCTTAACTTTGGGTGGCACATTGGTTTTCCATAGCCATTTCCAAGAATTATTTCTTGGGGAAGTTGATGAACGAAGACCACCAGATGTTGAGACCGAAATATGATAAGGTGACTTGACAGAGAAATTACATGTCTTCAAAAAATGCCAAATCATCATATTTAAAGGACGCTTTGAGATGAGAGGCATTGCCAGGATTTGTTTAGCTTCTAAAATAGGAAAAAGAGCTTGAATTAAATCCCGATCCCAGGCTGTGCCACTATCATTCATAAGATCCCTGATTCATATATCATATTTAAAAGCAGCTTCAGGCAACAAAACTCTGAAGTTTAATTGCTCCAGCAACTAGGGATCATGCCAGACCCTTATACTATTACTGTCATCCACCCTCCAGCGAATACCCTTAAGGATCAGGTCTTTAGCTTAGTGAATACTAGACCATGAAAAACTCGAGTTGTACCCTTTGGACGCTTCCAAGAAAGAATATCTGGGGAAATATCTAGCTTTAAGAGTTCTAGCCAACAAAGAAAACAGATCAGTTAAAATTCTCCATCCCTGCTTACATAACATTGCCACATTGAAAGAGCTGATATCTGTAAAACTGAGGCCTCCATTTTCTTTCGCTTTAATCAGCTTCTCCTATGAGCACCGGTGAGAGTAGGAAACTTGAAGCTGCTCATGAGATATACAAGAATTGACTGTGCTACTGACTTAATAAGAATTTCTTCCCCAGTTATGGATAATGATTTTTCTTTACAGTTAGATAACTTTTTCCTAATTCTGTCATTGTTATTCTAAAACAACATCTTCTTTGATATGGTTATGGCTGTGGGAATACCTAAATATTTAGCATGTCTGTTAACTTGTTTAACTCTAAGCAATTGAATCATAACATTATGAGCTTCAACTGATACATTTGAACTGAATGAAATCTCTGATTTTTTAAAATTGACTTTCTACCCTAAAGCTTGTTCATAGCAGTTCAAGATGTCCGCCACTTTAGAAATTTCTCCTCTGGATACTCTACAAAAAATATACTGCCATCTGCAAAAAAGAGGTGGCTAACAATAGAGGCCCTGTTACATATTTTATAACCACTCAGATAATTATCAGTCGCAGCTTTCCTTAACATATATACTAGAAAGAGCTTCTGCAAATAATAAGAAAATAGGGAGAAAGGGGATCCCTTGTCTTAAGCCTCTGGAAGGAGAAAAAGGAGGCGTTGGGTTCCCATTTATGAGGGTTGAATAAACACCATTTTATTTTTAAATATTTATATATGAAATATGTTAAATAATCAATTGAAAAGCACACTAATTAAAAAAATTAATTTGAGAAGAAGTATAATATAGTTTATAGATAAATTCGACTAAAGAAACTCCTTATATATAGCACACAAGTTCATAAAAAATCGAAAGCACACCAAAATTTACTCAACATGCTTATTTTTCTCTATACTATACAATGTAGAAAGTTGACTAAATTGTATGTGAAAAAATGGAGAATGTTGTATGTGGTAATTAGTGATGTAAATAGTGTAAATATTGAATCGTTGGTTGTGATATTTTACCGTTTTGCCTCTTTTATTTTTATAATTTTAATAATAATAATAATAAATAAATTAGTTACAAGTTATATGTATTTAAATTATTATACGATGAGTTCATCCAATTTATTTTAAATTTTAAATTTTAAATTTTAAATTTTATTATTTTAATTAATTATTAAAAATTAAAATTTTAAAAAAATAATTTTTGATTAAGATTGAAAATAAAATAGAAATTGCCCAAAAAATTTATTGTCCAAAAAAAAAATAACAATAGAAACTTGGTGGGTGGTAATATTATAACCTACCCATGAGTACATAGTACAATAATTGTTTGGTTCTCCATGTTTTTCTTGTTTCTAGTATCCCCCTCTATTCAATCATAAATGATGTCTTCCCATGTGCCCATAACTTCCAACGTTGCCAAACAATAATCCTTTTGCCAATACTAATAATAAACCAACTCTTTCACATGTCAATGTAACAATAAGTTTTTTTAAATGGATTTTTGAATTCAATCTATTAATTACATTTAAAATACATTAAATATGAATTCAAAAGTATTAATAAATAAAGTACATAAATTTTTAAATTGATTGCAAAAATCAAATATTTAAAATATATTAAATATGAATTCAAAAGTATTAATAAATAAAGTATATAAATTTTTAAATTAATTATAAATATTGAATAATTTAATTATATTAATAAACTATATAATAGTGTATAATTTTTATTTTAAAATTAGATAAAATAGCTCAAAAAATTAGTTTAACGGTATAATTTTTTATATGATGAAACTTTACAGTAGAAGCTTTTAGACAAAATCTATCTTTAAGCCCCTAAATTATAGTAATTTTTTCTATTGAGCTCCTATTATTTTATTTTGTTATATTGAGCTCCTATACTTTTTTTTATCCACCTATTGAGCCCCAATTTGATAGATTCTCTTAACACCGTTAAGGGATAATTATTTTAATTAAAAGAATGCCACATTGACAATATTTATTTACATGTGGCACATTAAAAAATAAAGTTGGCAAATATTGAGGGATATTTTTTGTTTTTCACTCACTAATATTTGTTTCTTCAACTTATAACTCTCACCTTCTTCAACCTTTAACTGCCACTTCTTAACAGCATCACCCTCATCTCTACAACGACACCTCCCTCTTCATAATCATCTTGTCAACCCAATCCAAAGACCTCAATTTTTGTTATTTTTTTGGTTTGATTTCTTTTTTTTTTTTGGTAGTAAAAACAAGGCAACAAAGGCCTGAAACAAGAAAACAAAAACAAATAGGATGAAATTAAAGAGCAGAGGAGATACACTCTTTCTACCACAGGTCAATCAAATCCATAAGCAAAGAGGGGTGATAGTTAAGTCAACATTGTTTGAAGAGGCTGTTTTGGCCAGCCAGTCTACATATTGGTTCTTTTCCCGGCCAACAAAAATGCAACTAACCTTCTAACATTCTTTGCAAATATGAAGAATTGAGGCAATAATATTTCTGCAGTTACCAAATAGCTATGTTTTGCCATTTATCGCTTCCATTGCAATAAGTGAGTCAGACTCCACAATTTGGAAGTACCAAGTTGAAGAGCAGTGTAGAGTCCAAAGTTCAACTTCTAGAGTTGTACAAACTCTAAAACTTTGGACAAAACCAAAAATCAATATCTTGGTTTGATTTCTTTTGATTCATTCAGTTTTTTCTTCTTAAAAATCATTTTCTTACCTTTCTTTACAAACAACAAAACAAAAACATAGCCCCTCTTCAGTTTTTTTTTTACTTTGATTCAAGTATAATTTTCAAGGAGATGAATAGTATTTTCATTTTATTAGAATTTATTCTTACAAAGATCATGAGATGGTGAGTTAGTGACTGAGTGCTTTGTGGCATCGACCTTTTTAGAACTTGATTCAATATATGGAAATGACTTGTAATCCATCCACTGGAACCATTCCTAATTAAACTAGCATGACAGATTTTTATAACAGTCACTTTGTATGTAGTATATAAAGTACAATATCTGACTTTTAATTCTAGTGCTTTCTTAAGCCCAAAAAACATTGAAGTAATGGCCAATAATGAATAAAAGACTATAGATAACACAGGAAATAATGGCCAAGAGTCAGCAACAGTAAGCCAACAACCATCGCAGCAACCAATAATCAGCTCAAAACTCGAAGAAATATTATCTAACAAGCTGAATCTTGGGTATTTTCAGCTACTCCAAAGAGTTATATAGCTGGAGTTAAAAACTCTTTTTTGCCTAGCAGCACCAGCAATTGTAGTTTACGTACTCAATTATGTTGTTTCCATTTTTTTACCTTTTTTTATAGACAACAAAACAAAAACATAGCCCCTCATCAGTTTTTTTCCTTTGAATTCCTTTCAATTTCATAAATAGACAAATTCATGCTATTTATTTTTTCTAATTTCTTGAGCTTTTTCATATTTTAATTTCATCCTCTTTATGGGAATTTCTTTGTATTGCCATTGATTTCTCGTGCATGCAAAAAATCACTTGCAAATTGCGACAAAAGTGAAGAAGAATCTGAAAAAAGGAAACAAGTTTAACATTAAAAAAAATGAATTCTTAATAGGATAACAAAAATAATCACATAGACATTGTTGATGGCACTTTGGATACCATCATGCTGCAAAAGAAAAGAATCATTTATGCTTGACATTGATGGTAGCTGAGCTACGGTTGTGGCTACTGACATGAATTTGCTTTTTCCAAGATGCTTACATATAACTTGAATCCCCGCCGGAATAGTACCATGTTTCTCCTTCTTCTGCGAACTTGAAGGCCTTGTAGCCGGAGAGGATGATGGAAACACCATTGATAATAACCCACCCGAAAATCTAGGTTTTTTGGTTTGCTTTTTAAAGACTTTGACCATTCAACAACTTATTTAACAATTCACACTCTTTTAACAAAGCTTGAAGATCACATGCCCCAAGTCTGTCAAATTGGTGCTCAATAGGTTGATAAATAAAAATATAGGGGCTCAATAGAATAAAATAAAATGATAGGGGCTCAATAGAAAAAATCACTATAATTTAGGGGGTTAAAGATGGATTTTGCCAAGATTTTTTAATGGAAGGTTCTTATTAGACAAAATCCATTTTTAAGCCCTTGAACTATAGCAGTTTTTTCTATTGAGCCCCTATCATTTTATTGCATTGCATTGAGCCCCTATCATTTTATTTACCTATTAATTGAGCCCCAATTGGACAGAATAACTAAACAATGTTAAGTATTGAATATTTTAATAATAAAATTACCACATCGGACGGACCTTATTGACATATGTCATATTAAAAAAATAAGGTTTAATAATAGTGAGGGATATTTTTGGCATTTGAATAACTAATATATGTCTTCTTTAGCCTCTAACTGTCTCAACTCTCATTCCCGCGAAAAACACAACCACTTTTTCACTTATCGTTCATCATTGTCGCACTCTTTGTTCTTGGCTATTTTCATCAGCCCTACCCCTAATTGCATCATCGTGATCTTGTTCACTCTCATCTATGTCATCCCCATCCCAAACAACTTCTATAGGGACCTGCTTCCCTACCTCATCATCTAGAACCTGAGCTTTTATTCTTTTCTATACTCTCTCACTTTATTCCTAGCTTCCTGTAGTTCATTATCCTCATCATCTGTTAATAAATTGATAGGCATAATGAATTCATCAAATGTTTGATGATTTCCTTCTTCCTCCTTAACCCTCTCAGTTTGAACTTCACCCTCATCAACCTTGTCAGTTTGAACCTCACACTCCTTAACCCTGCCAGTTTGAACCTCACACTCCTGATGGTTAGGTTGATCAACCCCTTTCCCCACTTGAACCTTACCCTCCACTTGAAATTAGGTTTTTCAACCCTTCTCACTTGAACAAAAGGTTATTTTTGGAAAATTTCATCTAGGATAGTATCACTATTAAGGTTGTGGTCAATAAACAAGTTCAGTTCACTTTATATTTCAATTTTTTTTTGCCTAAACACATAACTGTAGCATCATCTATTAAAACAATAAAGGCACCACTAGTACCATATCTATAGTATAGACCACTAATATTAGAATATCCTAATTCTAATGTATATGATAGTAAATTAGGATAAGACAACAAATCAACATCAAATTCCCATTCATCTATGGTAATTTTTCCCCTCCATATTTATACTTAATAAATTTACCTTCATGGTGATAAATAAGCTTCACCAATGTATCAGCCATGCTTGTGAAAAACATATTTAACCAAATCAACACCAGTTCAATTTTTTATAGTGAATGCATGTACTTTTAACAACATTTAATCATTTATATCCAACAACCATTGTCCATTAATGAAAACGACAATGCTTACATTTTTTATTGCATAGTAAATCATACAATCGGGACCACACCAAAACACATTTCACATTTTTTGATGAAATTAATAGATCTACACAGTATTCCAAACAGAGATAACTTTAAAAAAGTTGTTGTCCATACTTTTTGAGGCAACTTGCTAGTCCACAAGTGACTTTTTAAAGTTTTCTTCCACCTAAAAACTAGCAAAGCATCACCTTTTCACTATAAACTATAGTTTTAGAAGATAAGAGGAAGAAAGTTAAAAAGAAGAACAACGTAGCTTTGCTTCTTTCAAGGTAGTAGTTTGAGATACTTATGAGGTTGCAATAGAAGGTTCAAACATTAATGAGGTAGCTTTTGTTATTTGAAAAGAAGTTGGTCGAGGTTGAGATTCAAGAAGAACGGAACAAGAACGGAGAAGAGCAAGAACACAACTTTTATTTTTCATTAATTAAGGTTTCTTATTTGTTCAATTTGGGGATTTTATTTTATTCAGGGTATTCTTGCCATTTAACATGCTTAGTCAGCTTAACTAAGCCTAGTGAGCCAACTTTTGACCATTCAACAAATGACATAAGCTGTCACTCGCCACTTAACAATGCGTGCTCATCACGTGCAATTATTTTGTCAAATTGGGGCTCAATTGGTAGGTAAATAAAACGATAGGGGCTCAATGTAATGCATCAAAATGATAGGGTCTTAATAGAAAAAATCGCTATAGTTCAGGGGTTAAAAATGGATTTTTCCTTCTTATTAGAATACTCATTAATGAAATTCTCTTAAATCAGCATCAATCACGAAGCACTAATAAATATTAATTTTTTAATCAAATTATCGATATTCAGAGTCTGTTGGTTGTGATTAATCTAATTTGACATGTATGAAACCACAAAAATAAAAAATTTAAAATAACTAATTTAATGTCACTCCGTAAATTACATAATTTTATAACATACGATTTGTGGAAACAAACCAATAAAAATATTCTTCTGCATTTTTAATTATAAGCGCTGATAGATATAGCAGGCACTACAAAGTGGCCCATGTTTTTTATTAATTTTTTCTCTTTGGATGAATTTGCCCCTGCAATCAGGGGGCTAGTTATTTTTTGAGGTGGTTATTTTATAAAACCAATAGGGCCCCAATAATTTTTTATTTACCACTTTTTCACGGAACGAGACAAGAAACATTTCCATTTAATTATATTAGGACAGTTAGTTGTAAAAATTTGTATGCTTGTTCTTATCACATTATTTTCAAGTCCCTGATGATGATCAACACATCTCTGACATCATGACAAAGATATTAAACATTTAATCTCTCAAAGCATCACCAGTCTCCATTTTTTTTGTCTTGCAATGGCAATAATATTTCTTAGATCTTATCATATTCTTCTTTCTGTTTCTTTGTTCATTATACAACATAAATCTTTAGCTGAAGATATAAAATAGTTCATATACAACAGTGCCTTCACTGGATCCAATCTTAGACTAAATGGGATTGCAAAAATCCTGCCCAATGGTCTATTAGAGCTTACAAACACTTCATGCCAAGAAATTAGTCGTGCTTTTTTTCCATTACCTTTGCATTTCAGTTCATCTTCAACAAACAGTTCTACTTCATCTCTATTATTTTCTATAAGTTTTGTGTTTGCCATAGTTCTTGAGTCCCCAGATAGAGGTGGCAATTGAATTGATTTTACTATTTCACCATTTGTGGAGCTACCAGGAGCAATTGATGAAGGTTGTGACACAAGTGCTATACCTAAAAGCTATTTTGCTAGATATTTTAATGTCATATTTTGTGTGGAAATATTTATAAGTAATGTAATGTATGGTAAATCTTAAATTAAGGAACTTAAATCATAGCAGTAGTTGGAAGCAATTACATGCTTTTTTGACTTATCCTACCTACTATTTTTTCTTTTTTGTAACTTGCCTATACAATGCTTTTATTAATGAAAATATATTTTGAGTTTCCCTTATTTTTATGCTCTCTTCTTTATGTTAAAACCATCAGTGGTATCATAGCACTTCTTGTTCTTAGAAGGGTTGTGCATAAGAGAGAAAACAAGTTAGCAGACCCACAAAAAACCATAGTTCAAAAATGTCTGCAAAAGATTTTTCAGCAGCTACACCTCCTATCTTTAATGGTGAAATTTATCACCTTTGGGCTTTCAAATTGAAAACTTACCTAAAGGCTTTTGAGCTCTACTAAGTAGTAGAAACAGGTAGAGATCCACGTCCACTAAGAGCTTATCCCACCATAGCTCAGATGAAGCATCATAGTGAAGAGTGTGCAAAGAAATATAAAGCTCTTACCTGTATACAATTTGTTGTGTCAGATGTCATTTGTCTAAGAATTATGACTTGTGAAACAACCAAAGAGGCTTAGGATCTCTGAAAAAATGAGTTCCAAGGTAGTGATAGAACAACGCAAATGAAATTACTGAACTTGAAAATGGAATTCGAGATTCTCAAAATGAAAGAAAAAGAGATTATAAAGGAGTATGCTGAGAAGTTGATAAAAGTTGTCAATCAAATTCGTTTACTTGGTGAGCAACTTCCTGATAGCAAAATTATTGAGAAAGTTCTTGTAAGCTGGCCTGAGAGGTTTGAATCAAAAATATGTTCTTTGGAGGTTTCAAATGATTTGTTACACATCACTCTTTCAGAGCTTGTAAATGCTCTTCAAGCCTTGAAGGAGAGAAAATCTTTAAGGCAAGAAGAGGTGGGAGAATCAACATTTTTTTTTCAAAAACTAAAGGCAAATCAAGGAATAACAAAAGATAAAAGAAAGCCAAGTAGTGATAAGCAAGAGAAGAAAGATACTGAAAGTAGCATGGATGGAGAAAAAAGAAAATTTCCTTCTTGCAACCATTGTAAAAATCAAATGATCAAGCTTACAAAAAATAATTGGTTGAGATGTGTTTTTATAACTCAACAGAAGACAACAACATCTTTAATTTGGCATTCTGAGTGAAAAAGGGATGAAAATAAAAGTTGAGGGACTCAATTCTTCAGAATAAATGATTAGGGACCAAGTGTGAAAAACTCGTATAGTCCGGGGACCAAATAATGGGTTTTGCTAAAAAACAATTTGCGAGATGCAGTGTAAAATGCACTCGCTTGAAAAAATAAAGAAAAAAAATGGTGTGGCTATCTTTTATGTGGCAATGCTCAAGGTCATCAAGCATAAGTTGTAGAAACACAGCAAAATTAGCCTCAGGAGGAGAAATTATTTATGGCTATCTGCAATGAAATTCAAAGAACCAATGATGCTTGGCTTGTAGACAGTACTTGCACGTGCCATATGTGTTTAAATCGTGCTTTGTTCAAGGAGATGGATACATCCAAGGTGGAAGTTGGGAATGGTGAACTTGTAGATGTGAAAGGAAGAGGTGATGTTGTAGTGGAAACTCCATCAGGTATCCAATTTATTTCAGATGTGTTGTTTGCACCTGAAATGAGTCAAAATTTACTGAGTGTTGGCCAGATCCTTGAAAGGAATTATTCCTTGCATTTCCAAAATATGTCATGCACTATTTTAGATTCAACTGGTAGTGAATTATGCATAGTGAAAGTGAGAAATAGATGATTTCCTGTGAATCTGAAAAATGTTGATGTTCATGCATACTCCACCATCTTGGACGACTCTGATTTATGGCATAAGAGATTTGGCCACTTCAGCTTTTCCTCTTTGAAGCATATGCATGACAAACATTTGGTAGATGATATTCCTGCAATTTATGATTTTAATGGAGTATGTAAGGCTTATCAACTTGAAAAATAAGCCAGAAAGCCATTTCCCGCAAATCAAGCTTGGAGAGCTATTGAAAAATTACAATTTATTCACACTAACATTTGTGGTCCTATGACTACTCCTACGATGAGTGGTAATAGATACTTCCTCTTGTTTATTGATGACTTCTCTAAAATATGTTGGGTTTATTTTCTTTAGAAAAAATCAGAGGTTGCTGCAATATTTCAAAAATTCAAGGCTTGGATTGAGAAGCAAAGTGGTTACCAAATCAAGACAATCAAGTATGATAATAGTACTTAATATACCTCTCAAGAGTTCGACAAGTTCTGTATTACAACTGATATTCATCATTAACTTAGAATTCCTTACACTCCTCAATAAAATGGAGTGAGTGAAAGGAAAAACAAAACAATCCTGGAGATGGCCAAGTGTCTTTTGTTTGAAAAAAATATACCAAAAATGTTTTGGGCAGAAATTGTACACACATCTGTATACTTATTGAACAGACTTTCGATAAGAGCTTTGAAAAAAAAAAAAACTCTGCATGAAGCTTGGTTTGGAGTGAAGCCTTCAACTAATCATCTTAGAATCTTTGGTTCATTATGCTATGTATATGTCCGGATGTTAAAAGAAAGAAATTGGACCAAAGATCTTTGGAAGGTGTGTTTCTTGGCTATAACAACAATAACAAAGGCTATAGAGTATTTGATGTGCAGACTCAAAAGGTTATTGTTGCAAGAGATGTTAAATTTGATGAGGTTGGAGGTTGGAATTGGGAAAAAGGCATAGCAGAGTCTTGCAACAAAAATTCAGATCAAGCAAATGTTCCTCAAAAGCAAAAAACAACTATCTCAGAGAAAGAATCAAGTGATATTTCAGATTCTAACTCTAAAAGAGTTGTAAGAGGAACAAGATTACTTTCAGATGTGTATGCAAGATGCAATGTTGTCTTGACTAAACCTTCATGTTTCAAGGAAGTAGCAAGTTCACAAGGCTGGTTTGAGGCAATGAAAGAAGAATTGATGATGATTGAGAAGAACAATACTTGGCAATTAGTTGACAGACCAAGCAACAAAAATGTGATTAGTGTTAAATGGGTTTTTCAAACCAAATGTAATTCAGATGGTACTATTAATAAACTCAAAGCAAGGCTGGTTGTTAAAGGTTTTTCACAGCAATATGGTATTGTCAATAAACTCAAAGCAAGGCTAGTTGTAGTTGTATAGAAAAAAGGGCCACAAAAGGAATGGTTATTAGGGTGTTTTATTTGAAGCTCATATGGTAAAGTGGTCACTTTTGTTTTGTGGTTTTCTGTTTGTTTGTTTTCTAATAGGCAGTAGTGGGTACTTGATTTTTTGATAAGTTTCTGACAATAAATAAATAAATTGTCTTTTTTTTAACACAAAAATTATATGGCATAAATTCTGATCGACTATATAATAAGGGTAACCTCTTTTTAAATTAATGATGGTAGAAATTGAATCTTATACTTTAAAATATTTTTGGAGAGGAGTTATAACTTGAATACTTCCTTACTAGCAAAATATTGTTTATATTTACCTCTATTGCTTTATTTTGATTTCCTTTTTAATTTTTTTTCTTCCATATACATGTAGTTAGATGAATTTTGAATATTTTAAAATTTAAATTTGATAAATTTCATAAGAGAGAGAAATTTTTTTTGACGTCTAGTTTATATAAATAAAATTTAAATTTAAATTTAAAATTTATTTAAAAAATTTCAAAGAACTAATTAACCTGAATAATTTCTACACTCTTCAAGTGATGAATAACTCTTTATTTTAATTTTCTTAAATTTTTTTGTATGTTAATTAACGACTAGTTTCTAACATAAATTGAAAAAAAAAAGAAAAAAAAAACAAATTGTGTATCTTTGAAAAAGGAAAAGGTATAATACAAGTTCTCTGTACTTGTTTTTTTTTATCAGATTGATATTTTAACTTACAATTTTACAATTTTTATATATTAACTTGGGTAAAATATACCTGTTTGCTCTAATATGATGATATAATGAATCTACCACCTCTTGTATTTATTACTTTTTTGTTAGTTTGACATCTTTAATTATAGTTTTTGGGCAATTAAACTTTTATAATGTGATAAATATTGATTCGCTATTTCATGCTACGTATATTGACATGAATTTTAAAATTATATTTTAATTAAATTTAAATATTAAAATGATAAAATTATAGGTTGATGTATCAAAACTGATAAAAATAATAAATAATCACGCAGAAAGAAAAGGTAAAAGAAAAAGAAAAAATTGTGATTTGATGCATACATGCATTCAATTACAATCATTTTATTTCCAAACTTTTTAAAAGCAAAAAGCATTAAATATTTTGGCAGAATTTCAGATATTTAGGACTCTAATGAAAATTTGTAGCTCAACTCCAAGCTCTGATAATGATAATTCTTTGAACAGGCCCTTTTTTATTGGAAGATTCAATGAACCTGACC
>CATIWM010638132.1:0-12966 GCA_949671775.1 Mallotus repandus
ACAATTTAATTAAATATAAAAATGAGAACTTAAAAAGTTATTATAATAATTTTATTTTATTATTTTTGATTAAGAGTATGTATACATATTTTTAATATGTATATTAATAATAATAATTGAATAAATAAAATAGAAAATAGAAAATAGTTGGAAAAAAGAATATTTTAATTAGAATAAAAGACATAATTTTTTATGGAAATAAAGAATAATGTTTTAGATGTAATAAAATTAGAGTATTTTATATAAAATAGAACATGTGTATTCTAAAATAAGATTTTTTGTAGAAAAATATTGTAAATTTTAGTAACTCAACACAAATTTTTTGAAACACTTGTCAAAATTTGAACTTAATAACTTTGAAGTTTAACATTTAATATATATATATATATTGCTAATAAATGATGATTAATTACTTACAAGTAAAATTAATTTTGTATGCAAATCTGCCGTTGTTGTTTTGTTGTTGAAATTCTATAAAAATGGCTAAGTATTAGAGCATCTTTAATAGACTCTTCATTTGAGTAAAATTTTTTATTTTGAAAAGTTAAACTAAAAAAAATGGTCTTCAATACATTGTCTATATTTTTATTTTAGAGTAGAGAGTTAGTTTGACTCTTTACATGTAGAGGGTCAAATTTTACTATTCACTCTAAAATATTTCAATTTTTTACACAAGATATTAATTGATATTTATCTATTTATTAAAAAAAAATTTCTCTTTCACCAAATAAATGGAAAAAATTAAATAAATAAAGGGAAATCTTGTAAAAAAAGAGGAAAAAAATTAAGTATTAATGTTTATTGGATAAAATAAAATGAAGATTAAAAATATCAAGAGTCTATTAGAATTATACAAATTTCGTCACTCTTTATATTTAAAGATTGTTTGAGATGCTTTTTATTGTAAAAAAATATTTTTTTTAAATAAAAAATACTGCTCTTTGTAATGTATGTATCTATATAAATATATATATAGATTAAAAGAACGGAACACCCATATCAGCTTTTTCATTGCCTCTCATCATTTCCTTTGGAATTCTATTTGGCAGTTAAATATTCCTCCCAAAATCAAAGTCTTTGTATGGCGGTGTGCGTGGAATGCCATAGCTACAAATGAAGCTTTAGCTCGAAGAGGTTGTTCTATTAATATAATTTGCAGCAGATGCAAACAAGAGCCATAAACTTTGGAGCACTTACTTTTCCTTCCTATGTGAAAATTCGAAAAGGACTTGGTTTGCTAGTCCCCTAAACTATTCCCCAACCTCACAAGGATTTCAACCCTTTCGGTAGTGCTGGCTAGCAATCAGACAGATGCTACAACCGGATCATCAAGACCACTTACGGGAGCTTATCTCAGGCACTTGCTGGCACATTTGGAGAGCCTGAAACAGTGTTATTTTTTAAATGCACAACTGAAGACCCTATCAAGACTGACTGCAGAAATTGCTAAGTGGTGGAATACAATTAACCTAATTCAAAATAGCCCATCAGGATAAATCTCTCTCTCAAACTCTTCTAAGTACTCAGCCTCGTTAAAATGGTGTCCTCCTCCCGTAGGGGAATGGAAAACTAACTGTGATGCTTCTTTTGTGATTTCTGGAAGTAACTGCAGGACTGCCTTTATTGTTAGAGGTCACAGAAGCTCAGTTGTTCAGATATCAAGTTCCCGTTTCCCATGTTCTTCAGCTCTCCATGCTGAGCTTCTTGCAATTAAACAATCAATCGACTTTGCTGCAAAGATCCCTCGTCTCCGTATCACTATTGAATCTGATTGTCTCAATGCTATTGCGTTATGTCAAGATCACTCTAAGGAGCCTCCTTGGGATATTGAAGCTCTTGTTACTCAAATTAGACAGCTCCTTACTTTACTTCCTCATATCTTCTGCTGCTACATTTCTAGAAAGCTTAATAGCGCAGCAGACTGGATTGAGCTAATATTTGCTTTGATTCTAATGTATTCAATGTCCCTCATGTTCTTATGCATCTGATTACTAAAGATGCCTGATTAATGAAAGTCTTTTTTGTTTCAAAAAAATATTAGCTTTTTTCATGCAAAACAGAAAGGTGAGAAGAAGATGAGGAATTATGATCAGCAAAATTAGTACTAAAGTGATTCCTTAATAACTTACCTTTCAAATAGAATATAGAGAATTTAAACCCTATGTAACTTCCATACACCTCGTCTAATAAAATTTAAATCCTACACAATTTTCTTTATATGTCATCTATCTAGTGTTTTAGATAAAATAGAAAATAAAAATAAATTACATATTTGTGTTGTTAATTTAAGGAAATTTTTTAATTTTTTATGTAAAAAATAATTGTACACATGCTAAAATGGAAGAATACTAAATTAAGAGAAAAAATGTAGGACTTTAGCATTTAATACATATAACAAAAAACAAAAATAATTTACAAAATTGTGTTGTTAATTTAAGAAAATTTTTAAATTTTTATTTTAAAATACATTTTTTATAATTTCACGTATAAGTTAAAATGAAAAAATACTGAAATAAGAGAAAACGTACGGGTATATATATATAAATTAGCCTCCAAAAATAAATGATTTTCTTGTGTATTCCATTTTTATTCTTTCATTTGCAATGTACTTTTTTTTTTTGCAATATTAATAAATTATTAATATGTTTCTCAGATGATGTACTTGTGTGTGTATATATATATATATAATAGCCTCCAAAAATAAATGATTTTCTTGTGTATTCCATTTTTATTCTTTCATTTGCAATGTACTTTTTTTTTTTTTTTGCAATATTAATAAATTATTAATATGTTTCTCAGATGATGTACTTGTGTATTTCATTTTCATTGACTATCTTTTCATTTTTTAACAGATTTTTTTTTTGCCTAAGAAGAAAACAAAAATTTCTTTTGGAAGTTCATTGTATTTGAAGAAAAGGGCAAAAAAAAAGGGCTAAATGTGTTTTTATTTGATTTGATTGTTACTGCAGTTTTGTTCTCAATGTAAAAATATAAAAATATAAAATATAATTTCATGATCTTATCATTAAAAAAAAATTAAGCGAGACTTTTAAAAAAGAAAAAACTACATCTAAATTTTTAAGTTTTACTATTTGATTTAGGTTTTCTTTGTTTAATTAAATATTTAACTATTAATCTATCAGAGGTATTTTTTAATTTTAGCTTTTAACTACTGACTTGTTATAATCCGAATTTTTACAAATTATAAAATTAAATTATGAAATTTGCAGTGTTAATAAATATTTTATTAATTTAGATATTTGATTATTAGTGAAATTAAATTTGAAGTTTTTGTATCAAATATTACTTTAATATTATTGACTTAGTGTATTTTAATACACTTTAAAATTTTTTTAAGTGTGTAAATATATATATGTGTATTTTGGAGGAAATAATAAAAATTTGAGATATTATTATTTAAAAAAATATATTATTTAATTTTTTATTACTATTATGTTAAAGTTATTATTATTATTATGTTAAAGTTATTATTTTATTAGTAAAAAAATATATATCTAGCAAAAACGGGCACAATAACCCCCCCTCCCCCCCTTAACTTCTTCTTCTTCTTCTTCTTCTTCCTCTCCTTATTCTTTTCTTTTCTTTTCTTCTTTCTGCAAACCGACGCCGCCACCATCACTATCAACCACCACGTCTGCTCAGCGACCACACTAGACCGCCAGCAGCACCAGTCGCCGTCCTCCTCTCTCAGCTTCGACGAAGTCTCTCTCTCCTCTCCCATTTTTCAAGTTTTGGCTGGAACTTCTTTCTCTCGTCGGCGATGATTTCGGCCACCTCAGTTGGCAACGTTTGTCTCTATAGGAAGCTCATCCTCTGGGCTTCTCAAATCTTCAAACCATTTCGAGTTTCGACTCCAATAACTACTCTCTTTTTGTATAATACGATTTTTAATATTTTGATTTTTTGGTTAATTTGAGTATTAATTTAATTTTATTTGATATAATTGCTTTGAAATTAATTGTTGTAGAGATTGTGAGCTATCTAAACATGATTTTTATTTATTTTTCTAAAAATTTTAAATTTTTTCGGATTTTGGTTACTGTTCCGGACAGTCCGGGGTGGGAAAATTTTTATATTTTTAATAAATTCTTTGTTGTATGTTGAGCAAACTTTGTGAAGAAAGTTTATTGAAATTATAAGTAGAATTTTTATTATGAATTTTTGAAGGTTTATGTGAAAAATGAATTTTTGAAAAAATTAGTTTAAATGGGTCATTTTTATATTTTAGTTGAAATTATTGTTAATTATTATGTTTTGGATAGTTTTTGAGAAATAAATGGTATTAAAATAATTTATATAAATTATTTTCTATTTTTAGCTAATTATTAGTAAATTTTGGAAAAATATATGAATAATAATTTTATCTATTGTTTTTAAGCTTAAATGAGTTTTTGGTTATTTTTATTATATATTTTAGCAATTTAAATAATTATTTGTAATTAATGCTATTTAATTGTAGAATTTGAAAGATTATATTTTAATAATGGTATTTAATTATAAATTAGGATTTTATTATTTATTTTGGAAATAAATGTCTTTTGTGTTTTTATTATTTAAATAAACTGAATTGTGGTATTTAAATGAATTTTTATGATTTTCAGTGAGTTATTGGAAATTATATTATTTTATTGATTGTGGCATGTGTTAATTCTCGGTTGGGCGTAATTTGTAGTTTGGGGGCCCAACCAGAGATGTTGAGCCTTGAAATATTTTGAAGTGTGTTTGCGTGTAGGTTCTGCTCTAATTTTGTAGAGAGATGTCCGTTTTACAAAGGAGGCTCTGCTGAATTTTCAGTAGAATTCTCGTAAAACTTGACATCGGATCGGTCCTAAGTTTTAAGTATTAGTTGAGTCGTGTCCTAGATCGAGTCGTTCTGTAGAAATCTATAGAGCAAAAATTAGGAATTTATTTCTCATTATTTATTTATTATTATTTCCTTTTAGCTGCACCTCGAGCTAGGCTTTCAGGACCGGGCTAGCCGAACCAGAATGGAGGAGCGCACTCAAACTGTGAGTTATTATTATGTGTATGTATGTCATATAGAAATCATTATTAGCATCCATATTATGATGATATGAATTTAATATATTAGTTTGCATCAAATTTTATTTATTTATTAATTATTATTATCATTATCATATATGCGCATATATGTGATTTCATATACATATTTAAATGCAAACTTTATGTTCATAATTTGAATGCTTTTCATATTTAATATGATTTTATTTATTTATTTTGAATAAAATATTTTGGAAGATGGTTGTAGAACGTGCTACCTAGGGGCTACACTAGGATTATGTGCACACCGGTATGTTAGAATGCTAGGTTTGATATTTGATTGATTTTGTGGAATTTATGATTTGAAATATGGATTATCTGGATTATGGAGGTTTTATTGAGAGGCGTGACTGCAGTAGCTCGATTGACTTTGTGTCTCGGGGTCAGTAATGCCGGTAGTGAGACTGTGGTAGCTCAGTTGAGTTAATGTCTTGGGGCTAGTCCACTGTCAATTTGGAAAAGAGAAATATTTTGGTATTTAAGTGAGCCTATTGGCTAGTGAGGTTCAGTGATTGATGTTGCAGAAATTTTAGGGTTCTGCTTCGATCCTCCAGTAAAATAAAATACGAAAAAATATTTTCAAGCATTTATATGATTTGTATGTATAATTATATAAATATAAATATATGAGTATTATTATTGATGCTTGCGTGTACACGCATTAGGTTACATGCATATATATAATAATGATCCACTCAGTGAGGTCTGACCCCCCTTAATTATTTTTCAGGATCGTTCTCGCCAGACCTCTCCTAGTAGTACTCTTCGCTGGACTCTTTCTTCACCGGCTGACTTATGTAAAGTTTGAACTATTACTTTCTTGTATTGTTTTAGATGTTGTAGTAGTAATACGTACTTGTAGTAGATTGTGATGATGTTATTGACTAAAATTGTGTACTTGACTAGTTGTATAAATATTTTATCGATATATCAATTATGAAGATTTCTTATTATTAAAGTTTTAATTCTGAGGCATTTTTGTGGTTATGTTAATTATGAATGTTGTGTTTAAGGCTTGCTACAGGTTTCAGATTCATGTGAATTCCTGTTCCCTAGTGCCAGTCATGACTCCCGGGTTTGGGGTCGCGACAAAGTTAGTATCAGAGCCTAGGTGTAGTATGGTTGACCTAGGTTGATTGAGTTTGATTTTTCTTTGAAACTACTACAGTAATTAGGTTCGATTATGTCTTTGAAAGGTCTTCCTTGTTTTTAGATTTTCACGTAGCCGTTAGGATATTTGTTTGTTATTTGAATTATGTTTGTTTATGTTATTTTCAGAATGAGAAGGAGAGCACGACTTGCTCCACCGGTCGATGAGGCCAACGACGAGGAGTCCTACCAGGATGAGGCTTAAGACCCTGTGCCACCAGTTAGGCAAAGGGTAGAGGTAAAGGTAGACCTCGAGGAGCGGCAGGTCGCTGTAGGCAGAGAGAGCTACAAGATGAGGAACCTGCAGACCAGGAATTTGACGAAGCTGCATTTGCACTAAGAGTTTAGTAGGGTGCAGTAGCTATGCCCCAGGCCATACCAGCTATATAGCCTCTATACCAGCAAGGTGTTCAGGGTATGTCAGACCTAGAGGCAGCATTGCCTTATTCCAGAGTTGACAGGATATCATTGGATGGGACTTCAGATCTGTTGGATTTTCTTTATATGATCAAGTTAAGGACTTGGACTGCACACACTGACTATCAGAGGATACTGATCATTGAGATATCAGTTGAGGGGTCAACACTAGATTGGTTTGTTCAGGTTATCTAGACTCATATGATGACATTTACTTGGGCTAAGTTAAAAGAGTGGTTCATGAGACGTTTCTGCCTAGAGCCTATATGGATGAGTTATAGAGTTCAGCTGACGAACATTTCCAAAGGTGATAGGTCAGTAGAGGAGTACACTAAAGAGTTCCTTAGACTAGGTCAATATGTAGAGGACTTGATAAGAGATCAGTATTTCATAGTCACTCTAAACATCACTGGATTAGGTTCTGTGTTAGCTGGGATGCTTACTACAAGCCTGACACTTGAGTCTGTGATAGAGTTGGCTAAGAAAAAAGAGCCTAAACTGATCAGGCAAGGAGTTATGCTTGATTATTATCATATGGGAGGTGTCTAAGTAGGAGGATCTCAGAACATTCAGTACAATACATTTTAGATTGGCTCCAACAGTCAGTAGAGAGGATTTGTTCAGTGGGGCCAGAGACCTCAGTAAAGAGTTCACAGAAGCAGTAGACATGGCCATAGTGGAGCCCATAGACCTATTAGATTTGGTTCTAGTGCTACCAGTAGTAGTAGTGGATAGAGTTTGGGATATGACAGCATAGGATTTGCAGCCAGTGCTTGCCAGACATGTGGAAAAGTCCATCAGGGACCATGTTATATGGCTCCAAAGGCATGTTTCCAATATGGACAGATGGGACATTTTGCCAGAGCGTGTCCTTACTCAAGTTTTCAGCAGTTTTCACAGCATTCCACTGCCAGTACAGCTCTAGCTTCCTATTAGTACCCGCCAGCTCAGTATCAGAGTACTTCACAATTTGTGGCCTAGTAGGGGCGAGGTAGAGGAGGTAGAGGTAGTGCGAGAGGCTTTGGTTAGGCTTCCACCAACAAACAGGGAGGCAGAGGATAGGGAAGAGCCTTTGCTCTCACCTAGTAGGATGCTCAGGCATCCAATGCCGTTGTCATAGGTACACTCCTGGTGTATTTCTTTGATGCTAGAGTCTTGCTTGATCCGGGTGCTACTCATTTTTTCGTGTCCCCTATTTTTGCATCAAAGTTAGGTTAGCAAGCCACGAGGATGGCAGTTCCTTTATCAGTTGCCACACCTCTAAGTGATTCATTGGACACCGATGTTGTGCTTCCTGGGTGTTTGGTGTTGGTAGATGAAGAGAATTGTCAGTGGACTTAGTGTTGCTAGATATGATGGATTTTAATGTGATCCTTGGAATGGATTGGTTGTCTCATCACTATGCCACTATTGATTGTCAGAGTAAAAAGGTGATTTTTAAAATTTTGAATGATGAAGAATTTAAGTTTGTGGGTGACAAGAGTTCTGCACCTCATAATCTTATCTCCACCATCATGGCTAGGAAGATGCTGAGAAAAGGATGTCAAGGATACTTGGCATTAGTCAGGGATACTACAGTTGAGAAGACATCCATCTCAGATGTTCCAGTAGCATGTGAGTTTCCAGATGTCTTTCCTGATGAGTTGCCAGGTTTGCCACCTCACAGGGAGATCAAATTCTATATTGATATAGTCCCAGGCATAGCTCCTATCTCAATGTCGCCTTATAGGATGGCTCCTGCTAAGTTGAAAGAGTTAAAGGAGCAGTTACAAGATTTGCTGGATAGTTGTTTTGTTAGACCTAGTGTTTCTCTCAGTCCTGTTTGTGAAGAAGAAGGACAGTACACTTAGATTGTGCATTGATTATAGAGAGCTGAACAAGGTGATAGTTAAGAATAAGTATCCTCTTCCGAGGATAGATGATTTGTTTGACTAACTTCAAGGTGCATAGTTCTTTTCTAAGATCTACTTGAGGTCGAGCTATCATCAGTTACGAATCAGGGAAGCCAATATTTCTAAAATGTCATTCCGTACTAGATATGGCCACTATGAGTTTCTAGTGATGTCCTTCGGGTTAACTAATGCACCAATTGCTTTCATGGATCTGATGAATAGGGTGTTCAGACCATTTATGGATCAGTTTATAGTGGTGTTCATTGATGATATACTGGTGTATTCAAAGAGTATGGAAGAGCATGTATATCACTTGAGGATAATGTTATAGACACTGAGAGAACATCAACTTTATGATAAATTCTCAAAGTGTGATTTCTAGTTGAAGAGTGTAGCATTCCTTGGGCATGTAGTGTCTAAGGATGGTATTCAGGTTGATCCACAGAAGATAGATGTAGTATCTGAGTGGCCTAGACCAACATCAGTCACTAAGATTCAAAGTTTCTTGGGTTTGGCAGGGTACTATAGGAGATTTGTTCAGAATTTCTTAAGGATTGCAGCGCCTATAACCCACCTAACTTAGAAGAATATGAAGTTTATGTGGTGAGAGGCTTGTGAGAATAGTTTTCAGTTACTAAAGGAGAAGTTGACCACAGCTCCAGTGTTGACTTTGCCTAATGGAGAAGACAAGTTCACTATCTATTATAATGCTTCCAGAGTTGGCCTAGGTTGTGTGTTAATGCAAAATGGTAGGGTCTTCTAGACAATTGAAGAAGCATGAACATAATTATCCTACTCACGACTTAGAGATGGCTGTAGTGATATTTGCTCTCAAGATTTGAAGGCATTATTTGTATGGGGTGACTTGTGAGATTTTCACTGATCACAAGAGTCTGAAGTATATCTTCTAACAGAGAGATTTGAACTTGAGGCAAAGAAGATGGTTGGAACTTCTGAAGGATTATGACTGTGATATCCTATACCATCCAGGCAAGGCTAATGTGGTAGCAGATGCCTTAAGTAGAAAGTCCTCAAACAGTCTTGCTTACATTAGTGTAAAGAGAAGACCTTTAATCTAAGAGTTACATAGGTTGGTGGATCAAGGATTAATGATGAAGATAAGTAGATTAGGTGGATTGCTAGCTCAGTTTAGAATTAGATCAGTGTTGAGGGATAGGATCAAGGCAGGTCAGAGCCGAGATCCTGTTCTAGTAGAGCTTGTGGAAAAGATTCTTGAAAGAAAATTCACTGATTTCAACCTTGATGAGGAAGGTATTTTATGGATCAATGAAAGATTGTGTGTTCCCTGATGTGGATTAGGAAAAGAGATCCTAGAAGAAGCTCACTATACAGCCTATAGTGTACATCCAGGCATTATTGAGATGTACCACAACGTAAAGGATAATTATTGGTGGGATGGAATGAAGAAGGATGTAGCTGATTTTGTCTTTAAGTATTTGACTTGTCAGTAAGTGAAAGCTGAGCAACATAAGACTTCAGCGAAGCTTCAACGTCTTTCGATTCCTAAATGGAAATGGGAGAGAATCACTATGGACTTTGTGACTGGTTGCCTCATTCAAAGGATGGATATGATTCCATCTAGGTAATAGTGGATAGGCTAACCAAATCAGCTCACTTTTTACTAGTTAAGCTACTTATTCTGTAGCCAAATTGGCTAAGTTGTACGTCAAGCATATTGTGTGCTTTCATGGAGTGCCTATTTCCATTGTATCTGATAAAGGTTCTATATTTACCTCTCCATTTTGGCAGAAGTTGCAAGAAGCAATAGGCACCAGACTTGATTTCAGTACCGCTTTTCATCCTTAGACAGATGGTCAATCTGAGAGGATCATCCAGACACTTGAGGATATGTTGAGAGTGTGTGTAATGGATCTTAGGGGTAGTTGGGATGATCATCTGCCATTAGTAGAATTTGCTTATAATAATAGCTATTATAGCAGTATTGAGATGGCACCATACGAAGCCTTATATGGAAGAAAGTGTAGATCCCCTCTGTGTTGGAATGAAATTAAAGAAAAAGAGCTAACTGGACTAGAAGTTATTCAGGATGCATATGAGAAGGTTGCATTGATCAGAAGGAGATTGGAAATAGCAGCTAGTAGACAAAAAAGCTATGTAGATTCGAAGTGCAAAGATGTGGAATTTTAAGTGAGAGACTATGTATTTTTAAAGGTGTCACCTATGAAGGGTGTTATGAGATTTGGCAAGAAGGGAATGTCGGCACCGAGATACATTAGACCTTTTAAGATTCTTGAGAGGGTTGGTATGGTTGCCTATCGGTTGGCTTTGCCTCCGAATTTGTCATAAGTGCATCCAGTGTTCCATATTTCGATGCTCAGGAAGTATATTTTGGATCCTTCGCAAGTGTTGCAGCCCTAGAGAGTGGAAGTAAATAAAGATCTAATGTACGAAGAAGAGCTCATTGGGATTGTTGATTTTCAAGTTCACCGGTTGCGTTTGAAGCAAATTCCGATGGTCAAAGTATTATGGAGGAACAATAATGTGGAGGAGCACATGTGGGAGACTGAGGCTCAGATGCGGGTGGCTTACCCTTACCTCTTTCCTCTATGAATTCTTGTATTCAGTTTTTTTATTTAAAATTCGAGGACAAATTTTTGTAAGGGGGGACGATTGTTATAACCTAAAATTTTATAAATTATAAAATTAAATTTTTGAGATTTACAGTGTTAAAAATTATTTTATTATTTATAAGATTTGATTATTTGGATAATTTTATTAAATTAAATTAATTGTTAACTATATATATATGTGTGTGTGTGTGTGTTTGGGAGAAAATAATAAAAATTGGAGATATTATTATTTTAGAGTTATTATTTAATAAAAAATGATTTTTGGCCTATTCTTCTTCTTCTTCTTCTTCTTCTTCTTATTGCACCAGCCACCATCTTCGCCACCTCCTCACCGCGCCCCACCATCGACTGCCCAAACCAGACATCTCCAGCGCTGTTGACGTCGTCTCCTCCTCCCTAGCAGTCCAGCGAGCTTGATCTTCTTCCTCCTCACGTCTCTCTCGCCGATCAAAGCTTCTTCCTCCCCGCGTCTCTCTCGCCGGCCGAAGCTTCTTCTCAACTCCAGTAACTTTGTTGGCATCCTCGGGCAAAGTGGATGGGTTCAATCTCTTCATCTTGCCCTGGGCTTTATTTCCCTCAACTCGACTCATCCGAACAACTCCAGTAACGTACTCGTTCTTGAGTAATTCGAATTTTGGGTATTTTATTTATATTGTGTAATTAAGCTTTAATTTGATTTTATTAGATATAGTTGCTTTGGAATTAGTTGATCTAGAGTTTGTGATTTTGCTAATGGTGATTTTTAATTATTTTTTAAAATTTTTCAAGCGTTTGGTACTGTTCACGGTACTATTCCGGACAGTCCTGAGTTGAAATTTTTTTTATATTTTTAATAAATTATATATGTTATGTAGAATAAACTTCATGAAGAAAGCTTTGTAAAATTATTTATAGAATTTTTGTAGTTTATGTCTAAATATGTTTTTTGGAAAATTATTGGAATTTAGTAAATTATTTTATTTTAATTGAAATTGTTGTTAATTATTTAGTTTTAGACTATTTTTTATTAATAAAGGTATGAAAAATAATTTTTATAGTTATTTCCAATTAATTGTTAATTAGTGATAATTTTGGGAAAAATATAAGGAAAATAAACTTATTTATTATTTTTAAGTTAGATGAGCATTTTATTATTTGTATGATATTAATAAGTGATTTTAATAATTATTTACAATTTATGCTAATTTAATTGTAAAATGAAATTTTATTAGCAAAATATTATTAAAAAATAGAATATTATCATTTATTTGGAAAATATATGTTTTTAATATTTTTATGAAATATTTTGGTGATTTGAGAAATTATTATATTATTTTATTGATCGTGAATTGTGTTGGTTCTCGGTTGGGCAATGATTGTAGTTCGGGGGCCGAATTCGAGAAATTGAATTGTGAATCTTATAGAAGTGTGTTGCATGCAGGATCGGCTCTACTTTTAGTAGAGAGATGTCCGTTTTACAAAGGAGACTACCGAATTTTCGGTAGATTTCTCGTAAAACGTGACATCGAGTCGGTCTTAAGTTTTGAGTCCTAGTCGAGTCTGGTCCTAGCTTGAGTCGTTCTTTATAAATCTCTAAAGTATAAAATTAGGAATTTATTTATTATTATTTTCTTTTAGCTGCACCGCGAGCTAGGCCTTCCGGACGGGCCAGCCGAACTGGAGTAGAGGAGCGCACACCTGTGAGTTATTATTATATATATGCATGCATGTAGAAATATATTATTGGCATCCATGTTTTAAATAAATGTGAATTTTCATATGCTATATTGCATTCATTTTAATTATTGTTATTATCGCATTATTATATATATATG
>CATIWM010638140.1:2500-15133 GCA_949671775.1 Mallotus repandus
CATTTCTACAGAATTCCCCACAATGTACAAAAATTCACAGCGCAAATTCAGCCTAAAATAATTCCACAAACCATTTTAATATTTGATAATTCCAAAAAACTTAGAGATCCAATCCAATAAGTACACCATTTATAGCTCCAAGCCTCCAACTAATGCAACTTAAGAAAAGAAAAAAAAAAAACAAACCTCCTTCAGATAAGGCCATACAATAAAAGTTAAAATTCAAGTTACATAAATTACACATAAAATATAATCCCTATCAAATGAATGATATCTTTTCCAAATACCCATTTGAATCACCACAGATAATAACTTCCAATACCATATTACAAATTCCAGCATACATGAGACGCAAAATTCAAATATCACCACCGAAAAAAAAACTAGTTCATTAAAATTCACAGATGAATATAGGAGTGAGGTTATCAACGAAAACTCGAAATATTCATCTGTTCTTTCCACAAATTATGATGTGTCAAAATCCAAACTGTCCTGAGCCCTTTTTTGCAAAGTCTAAAATTGCAAGAATTCCCCCATAAATTGAACTGGATTCTTGCACATAAATGATTCCAAACAAAGCAATTAAGCAATGAATAGAATTTCTTGCTTCTCTTCGTGAATTTAACTCTCAAAGAAAAAAAAAGAAGAGGAAAAAGCACAGTAAAGATCACAATAATAAAACATGAAAATCAAGAAACCAAAACTATAATTACAAGTAGCATTAAACTGTAATTTTCAAAACAAAAAGTGACAAAAGATCATTTGCAATACCATCAGAGACATTAATTCCTTCTGCAATCTGCAAAAAAAAAAAATCGTAAACGACACTGTCGTATATCGCTAAAAGATAGCTTTAGAAGGAGAAAAAGAAGAAACCTTTGAGAAACGGAGGCGGTATCGACGGGGTTCGGAGCGGCAGCGGGCTGCTTGGAGGGAGTGGGAGAAGGTGCATGGCGGCGATGCTGTTGGGAGTTATCAACCGTAGGATTTGGTCTCATCTCCATTGATTGTTGAGACAAAATCAAGAAATTACTACTGATATCAAAATAAACGGCCGAAAATCAACTAATCAATCAAATTGTTCCTCTTCTTGATGATGATGATTAATTGCATAGAAAGAAAGAGAGTGAACCGGAACGAATGATTGAAGCGGCGTTTGTGGTGGCGGTTCCGACGGTTGTGGTGGTTAATAAGCAGAGGAGAGATTAATACTATTTTAATTACAAAACAGACAAGTGAAGGAATGTGATGTAATGTAATTTGCAACTTTTGTTTGCACTTGATACCCCACTGCCACTATTTCTCTCTTTTATTCTATTTTATATTAATGTTTTATTATTTTTTTAAAAATAAAAATTTAGTTTTTATCTCAATAATTTTAAAAATATATATTTTTACAGTTCAAAATAATATATTATTGAAATAATAATTAATTTTTTTAAAAAAATTCATAAATATAGTAGAGGTATAGTTAAATTTTAAAATATGTTTTCATTTAATTGAATTTTTTCTTATTTTTTATGAAGATCATTATTTTTGGATATGTAAAACTCATAAAAAAAATTATTATAAGTATTTTATCTTATTTTATTTTATTTAAAATAATCATTATATTTACAAATGAAATTTTGCTTGTAAAGATTAAGGTATGAAATTTTAAAAAAAAATACATATTTTTTTAATTTTATGTAATATACACATGGATCCTGTATTTATTATTTTTTTATCAATTTGATACCTTAATTTATAGTTTTGTTATTTTGACATCTAAATTTAGCTAAAATGCACTAATTTATACTAATATAATGGCATAATATATCTACCACTCCCTGTGTTTGTCACTTTTTATCAGTTTGACACCTCTATTTGTAGTTTTTGGTTAATTAAACTCTTATAACGTGGCACATATTGATTTGATATTTTGTGTCTCGTGTGCTGATAAAAATTTTAAAATTTTATTTTTGTCAAGTTTAGGTGTGAAAATAATAAAACTATAAATTGAAGTGTCAAACTAATAAAAAATGACAAATATAATAGGTCATGTATATATTATGTCAATTTTATTTATAGGATTATAAACAACAAAGTAATAGGGCCAATGCATTAGTCCATTCCAAGTATGGTATGAGAGTATGTGCTGCCTACTCAGTATAATAACATAATTAGTTCAACTAGCTTAATTAAATAAAAATTACAAATGGAGACAAATGAATTGTACATATTTGTTGATGGAGAGATTTTAATTAGTTTGCTTATTACTGACTAAACATTTGTTTATATCTACTTTTTTTATTTTGTTAAAAAATTTCGGTGATTCAGATAGAAAAAATAAAAATGCAGTGATCTTAAAAAAGTTACGCATAAACAAATATACATATGTATTTTTCACATAATTTTAAAAGAAAAAAATCAATTATAGTAGAATTATATTTGCTTCAAAAATATATTTTTCCTTCCCTAAAAAAATATTGTTTCTGTTTAGAATTATTTTTAATTATGTTATTTTCCCTTTTTTTTTTTTTTTTTTTTTTTTGGTTGCAATAGACAAATAGGGACTCAAAATTTTAAATTGATGTGAACATGAAAGGTCTAATCCATAACATATTCAATGATTTTCAGTTATAGAAATTCAACATTATAAATGCTTTAATTCAATAATTGATGAAAGAATAATGTTCTTCAACCCTCTAAACACAAAAATAAAATATTTGTATATTCATATCCTCCATTTTTAAATAAAAAAGAAGCATAATTTGATTATTTTATATTGTAACTTATTTTGATGACAGGCTGTGTGATGCTTTGAAGTTGGACCAATTCATAATTAAATATAACAATATACTGTTAATTTTTTAACAAAAATATTTTCTTATTGGTTTTAAGTTGACGTGGCTATTAGATATGAAATTAAATATTTAAAAATTAAAAAAAATTTATCAATTCATTATGACCTAATTACCTAAAAATTATAAATTTTTACATTTTTAATAATTTTAGCATATTCTTTTAAGTTTAAAAAAAATGTATCCTACTATTAGTTTTTTAATAAAAATATTTTTCGGTTGGATTTAATAGTTTTTTTAACTAACGTGGCACGTGGCACCGAAGTTAATTCTCGTCCAACAAGATTGTTTTCTTCAATGGCAAGTCGCTAACTTAGACACTTATCTCCAATAACTGATGGCTTGTGGACGGTTGAGATTTGGTGGTTGCTAGTATTCTGCCTATAAAATTATATATTCGAGAGTATAGTAACAACTTATAAAATATTTAATTGTTTAGTTAATGGAAAAATTAAATTAGAATAATTATTGAGATATTATATAATTTTTAAAATATTTTATTTTTAATTTTCATTTAATAAAAAAATTATTATTTTGTTATTTCTATTTTTGTATGTTGTATTGTCTTTGTTTTTGTTTAGTATTGTTATTGTTTTAATTCCAAAAATCTTAATTTTTTTCTATAATTTGTTTGATTTATTATGTAGTATAATTTAATTTCATTTATTTGATTTTTAAAAATTTAATTCAATTTCAAACAGCTCAGATGCTACATCAACTAAAAAAGCCACTAAAATTAAAAAATATATTAAAATTGTTAAAAGTGTACTTAACCTAAAAAAACAAAAGAGTATTTGATATTTATAGGGTCTTTTTCTTTCTTATTTTTTTTTTTTAGACAATGGACGTTTTTTTCATTGAGTTATTGAGCTAAAAGAAAGGAATTTATGTTAATAAATGGTAAACAGATAAGGTAGGTTTAAAGAAAAATACAAGTGGAGATGATATTTCTTTTTTTACGAAAGTTGCTAGTATGGTATAGGGGAGGGAAGACCACGGTTTGAACCGACATGATAGCATCATTTAGGTGGATGCTTTACCATCCAGGCCACTTGCAGTGGAGATGATATTTCTAATGGCAATTTTCTGCACATCATCATTATCTTTTTGGAAGAGATAAAAAGAGAATCTTTTATAGTAACCACATAATAGTAATAATAATAATAAATCAAACATCATTGTGATTGAACTTGTTATATCATCAATTTCTAAATATAACAATCAATCATATATTAAATTTATTATTATTTTTTATAAATTAAAAAATTAAATAATTAAAAAATTGATGAACGAAATAATACATTCTTATTAAATTATGTAAAAAAAATATAAGTACGAAAATAATTTAATAGTCATTTTTAAAAAATATATAAAATTTTTATTTTTATTTAATATTTAATTTAAAAGGTAAAAATTATCTCTTATTTCTATTAATATCCTTATTAATAATAACGTAATTTTTATTATTTTATTTTTCTAGCAACAACCCTACTGAATTTTAACATAGATAAGCTTAATTATAGAACAAATATATCAAAAAATTGAAGAAACTGTGATTTACAATACAATACAATGAATACAAAGTTATGCCTTTAAAAAAGGAAAATAAACAAAAAAAGAAAAGACCTCTCAGTATCAAAGTCGCTAGTGACCTGAACATCCCCACAGGGCACAGCCTTTGTTGTTGTTGAGCAGGCAAGCTCATGTAGGTTTTTCTTATGGTACAAAATCTGGAATTTTTGTGTTCTAATGTACAAGAAATGTACACAAGACCAAAAAAAAAAAAAGATTTACTCTGCAAAACATAGAATCTATGCTACAAATTATATGCTTGAGAGGAAGCTTGGCATAAATTTCTGATAGATGTGCACAAAGAATCTGAGACAATAAAATGACAACTTTTCGGAAAAGCCAAGAAATGAAAGTTTTCTGAAGTACTTATAGTTTTATCTTCTTCAGTTCTGTGCACAGCTATATGCCAACTTGAGCCTTTATCCATTTCTGAATGTGAACTCTCTCAAGCTAATGCCAATTTCATGTTGAGTACGTATAGAACCTGGAGCTGGTGGCAATTGCATTGAGCTTGTTTCTTGAACTGGTGCTGTTGCTGCTACATTTTGCGCCCTGACTTCAGGAATTTCGTCATGTTCAATTTCATCAGCTTCATGATGGTGTGTAGAACCCAAGGCTTCAGGATCCCAATTATCAGGTTCATAGTTTGAATTTCTCGGAGAAGCTTGTAAGCTATCAGGAGCAGTGCTGCTACGATAGTTATGTAGCAGATGAACTGGTGACATGCCATATGTAGGAGTTTGTGGTCTGCTTGACAATGGTGTATGAGACTCAGAATGCTTGCTATGTTTAGCATGCTTCTTTGCTGTATGATGCCAGCTCTTAAGTGCTGCTGCTACTCTGTCGTTAAATATTGTCGGTCTCATGCTCGAACCCATCTGTTAATATCACAAAGATCATTGTCAATGACAAAAAAATTCAAGTAAGATTTTGCATCAGTCACATTGTCGCAGTTATTTTTCTCACCTGAGTCACTAGAGCATAGAGAGGCAGAGTCACGTAACTGCATAGAACCTGTATGATGACCCTGAAAAGACACAGTTTCGTATAGCGTTAGCATTGATTAAACTAACCGACTCAATCAAAAGTATGTGAAAAAAATGAATGTTTGATGGAGATTCAAGAAAGTTTCGTTGTTGTGCTAATAAAACTTACCCCATTGAAACTTTGATTACAATATCTTCAATTTTGCTATGGTAGCAAGATTTTGGACCAATTTTCCACTGAAAAATGGGGACAAAAAGTACAATCAGACCAGAAGCTAGAAGTATCACAAGAAAAAAAAAAATCAATATCAAACTTGGAAATGACTGAGTGGATCAATGTGCTTACCACACTAAATAAAAAGAACGCGAGCTGAAATGCATTCTGCAATGGAGAAGTTGAGAACAGAAACATGTAAGCACAAGCACAACAATGCAAATATGTTCAAATGTCAAAGGAAATATATGAACATGATGTTGTCTGCAAGTACCTGAAATAGACACAAGTGAATGAGGAAGAGAATGAGGCGTGGACTTCCGAACCAGAAGAGATCATCACCTGGTTCAACAACTGGAGCACCCTTAACAACATCTCCTCTTTCTTGAATTCTTAGCCCCATTCGAGTAATGATTACTTGTAACTTAGCCCCTATCACTAAAATAACCTGCAAAGTTCCCAATTGAGGGTATGAGCTCCTAATGCTTACCAGCAAAAATTGGTAAAAAGAACAAACATTGAGTATGATATTGTGCTTACAATTAAGGGGATGAATGGCAACCATAGATAAGCATACCAACCTGCAACAAGTGAAAGAAAGAAACTTTTCTTAGTTGTTGAATCGTACGATCATTTTAACCTCAAAAAAAGAATCGTACAATCATTTCGCCAGTTTTATCATTTGCGAATTTTTACTTGCAAATGAGTCCTTACCATGTGTACTTGTCAGCAGCAACAAACAGGCAACAAACCATATAACTGGAGTGATCCCCACCACAACTTGAAAATCCTCTTCAAGTGATCTGTTAATGTATTTTTGGAAGTCAAATCTTGTTTCACTTCCAGGAGCCAAATGTGCCTGAAACATTATATGTATAAATCATCATCAATGAGAACTGGGTTTCAAGAAAAGCGGCAGCATGCTTATTGTTCAGTGCAGTTAAATATTTTTGACTTACCATGATAAATCCATGTCTTAGTGTCAAGTAATCAACCTTAGTGACTGATCCAAAGAACTGTCTAAAGAAACACACCTGAAACCGAAACCAGAAGAAAACAACCATAAATTTCGATCCAATTATAAATTCTACTACCCTGAGTTTTCAGGGTAATTTCCTAGCATCAACTTCTTGAGAGGAAAAAGAAGATTCATGTTAAAGTACTTACAATCCACACGAAAACTGTTGATCGACTCCATAAGTTAAGATGCCTTCGCCCGAACGATGTATCTCTAGCAAATCTAAACCTCTCTGGATCTGCAATACACAAGTTCTTGAACAATTAGTACAAAAAACTTAAAATTGCAGAAGATAACCACATAACATTATTAAGTACAGGACCAGTTAACTAGCCTACCATTATGATATTGGTATTCAATTGTTTTAGTCTCATCCTCCCAAGACTTCCACTTTCTCATCTGCCAATCCAAAGTTTATAGCATTAAAGACACATTCATCAACAGAACAAAAAAGGGTAAAGAGAAAAGAGATAATTATTTATATACATACCTTGATTTTGCCCAAAATATAGGTAATTACACAGTAGAAGACATGAACAACAGCTAATACAAAGATGAAATAGTGAAGTTGGTCAACCGCATACGCTGATACAAAGGGAGCTTTACCCTGAAAAATTGGTAACAAAACAGTATCAAAACATCAGACAAATGATACCCCAAAAAAAGAGAAGAAATGAACAAAAAATTTTGATTTTTATCCTTACTTCTCCACATTTACCACCACCAGATTTTGCAGCTAAAAAACGCCTAGTGCTTTCACCAGCACTGGCATCCAACAATTGAAGAAGCCTTCGACGATCATTATTGCTGGCGTTTGCTTCCTCTGCTGCCTTATCCTTCTCTTCTTGGCTCTTGCTGCAAGGATGCCAAGTAGCAGCAACACTTTTTTGAATACAAATTTCAGATATAGGACTTTTTAAGGCTGTTAGGAGCAAGGATATGAATCCCATAAGCATCAGTTCTGCAAAACAAACAAAGAGTCAACAAGGGTTGGTTCTAAATGTTCATTTGACTTCAAAAAAGAGTTCTGTAAGATCTAATATTGATCAAGAAACTGAGTGGGGGGATAACAAATTTACCTGCTTTAACCTTTTCAAGTGCCTCCGCCAGAGCAGGTTTATTCATCTTCTTAAACCACTACAAAATAACACACAAGAAAAATCAGCATACACAAAACCACAACTGATTAATCCTTTCAAAATATCATAGAATCTACCAGTAGTTAAGCAGAACATTACATTACAATTTATATATACAATATCTGAAAACAGAGACAGAAGAACATACATGTTCTGTCATATGAAATATATACTCAATCAAGATTGAAACTCCAACCATGACAATGAAAACAATAGCAACAGCCCATGTGGATGTATGAATAAGAGAAATGTCTTCAGAAGCAGTAGCCATGGCTGTTATATATATAGATATCTATGTATATATATATATATATTTATTTCGTTACTTCTTGATGCAAGAATCTCCAACAAAAATGTTGTATACCCAAGAAATGATAAAAAAGAAGAGGCAAATTAAGAGACAGAAGAGACTTGTAGAAAAAGATGATATATCGTAGAAGAAATGTGTTTGGACACTAGATTAATGCAGAGCAGCCACTAATGGTACTGCTTCTTCTTCTTCTTGCTTGTATGTGTTTCAATGTGCTTATAATTGTGTAAGAAAAAGGTTGTGGAATGTGTATATATAAGAAGCAACTCAATGAAGAGCAACGACTTTGACTATTTCAGACATGAAGAAGGAGGAGAAGAAGAAGAAAGGAGAGAGACAAAATAGCATAAGCGTGTTTCAACTAAACTCTATCCAAGTTTGAATAATTATAATAATAATAAATAATAAAGAAATTAAACAATAAAAACAAGTTAACAAAGACATTTTAGCTAAAAAATATTTTAAAAAATTCATTCTCATAAAACTTAAGCATACAAAAGCAAACAAACAAACAAATAAATAGAAAAATTATTATTATTTATATGAAAAATTTTACATTAAATATATAAATAATAAATTTAATAAGTGAAAAATAATTTAACCCATATTTTTTAAGATATAATGAAATATTTCATTGAAATTTTGTCCATTTAATTTATAAAATTAATTTTTGTGTAATTTAAAATAAAAAATTAATTTGCTAAATTATATGAGGAAATATTTTTTTCTGAAAAACACGTGTAGCTCCTCAAGGTTTTTTATATTTTCATGCAGGCCCCTATAAGTTTAATAAAAATATAATAATATTCCTTTAACTATTAAATTTGAAGCGGTCATATCATCTTTTATACTTTATTTCTATTTTCGTATTATACTTTCATTAATAGTCTGTGGATGTTGAACTTTTATTTCATGTATTAAAAAAATTAGCCTGCTAATAAAGGAGTAATTAAATTATAAGCATAAAAGTCAATAAAAAAAATTATCCCTTATTGCATATTCGATCAATATTTAGATTTTATAATTTTCCTGTAAAGAAAAGAATCAACTCCTCATGTTTTAAGTTATAATTTTATCTTTTGTGTATATAGCACAATGAATAAGCGTGTTATATAATTTAATTAGTTTTATATTTGACAAATGACACTAAGTTAATTATATATTTAATATTAATAAATGGTATTAATAACTGTTGGATTCGCGATAAAATATTATTTTCGTTTAAATTATATTTTAAATTCGAATTTTAATATATATAATTGTATTAAATTAGTTATTAAAAATTTTTTACTACCTTTATAGTTCTGTCTTATTCGGACTGAATTAATCATAATTTAATAAACTATAAATACAAATAATTTAGATAAAAAATTAATAAATGTGTTACTCATCAAAGTATGTGTATATATATGTATAATTAAATGATTAAATTATATTTTATATGATGTATACACATACATTGTCAAAGCTTTTTACATATAAAAACCAAATAATTCATGTGTATTTTAGTTATTTAATCGTAACAAGTGACAATATAATGTAATTGTTTATCTACTTGGCGTGTTAACTGAGGAGCTTGGATATCGCTATCTGAGGAACAAAATTTAAATTAAGAAATTGTTTAATGAAAATTCAATTAAAATATGTGATATTTTATTGTAAAAAGTGAATTACATTAAATAATGCTCATAACATTTTAATTTATAAAAATTACACTACTAATTTATAAAAATAATTATTATACAATTTAAGCTTTATGATTTCATTAAATTTTAATTAATACAATTCTATCTTTATAAAACTTTAAATATAAGGAAATAGAAACAAGTTGGTCCTAACCATATAGACCAAAACATGCTTAAAATACAGTAAGTCATGGAGACTTTGTGGGTACGTACGTGTAAGTGAGGGAGGTGTTGAAAATTCTGACAGGAAAAGGGTGGACTGGGGCATAGGCATGCAAGTGACCAAGCATTGTGCTGAGACAGGCACTGGTTTTTGGCATGTTGGCCGTCCATAGCCATTAACAAGAAGAGTTAACACGTTTTGGTTTACCTGGTTTTTGGGATGTTCTTTTCTTTGAAATGGTAATTTAGATTAGTATTTAACCTGTTTTTCCAAATCATTCATTACAACAATAATTGTTTAGCTGCTTGACCAGAATTTCATGTTCTTTTGTACTTTTCTTTGTTTAGTATTAGACAATTCCATGTTATTGGACTACTATATTGATTTCTAGTTCTCTCAACTTATTGTTAATTAATGGATTAAAATATTGATTACCATTAATGGGTATATGATATCATATATGGCAGTTTTAAAAAAAAATTATTGCCTACTTATTATCCAAATTAGCTTTAATTTTTTTCAATTAGAGGTGTTAAACTGTCACTAATTAAATTTGATTCAAATAAAATAAATAATATAAAAATCTCTCCATAACTAAATTAACAGAACTATATATATTACGATTCAAATTAAAAATATTGTCAAAGTAAAATCAACCTTTATCATCTGATTTTTATCATCTGATTTAAATGATTTTGAGTTATTATTAAAATTAGTTTTAATAGGTTGAAACACCTTAATATTTTTTTCTCTAAACCATTTAAGGATGCACCGTCCACATTGAGTTAATGCATTCAAAGAAATTAACTTTTGTGCACATTAGCAATTTTATGATAATTATTATTTTGGTTTGTTAATTTTTATAGGTTATAGTTAGTTTATTGTTTAATTTTATTAAAAAATTATTTAAATCATATTTTTTTATTGCAATTAAGTGATTTCATAAATTAATTCTTAAAATTGAATATATATGAATGAATAATTCCGAAATCAATTTATTTTTATTAATTTTTATTTTTTTATAATCATATAATTTTTTATATCTGAAACTTCCAACATCTGATAATTATAGAGATTCCAATTAATGAACTATTATATTTAAATACAATAAATTGTTTGTATATGAGAATAGTAAAGAAAAAGATAATTTTTTTTATTTATTATCGCCTTTGTGATATAACGTTAATAGAAAGTGAATTGAATTATAAGTTGGTCAATTTTTATATTAGACATGCATGAAACCTACCCAGCTAATTGAGGCATTAAGGTCTGAATATCGTAATATAAAACACTTGAAGAAGCTTAGCATTAATGTTTTGGGCATTAATCGATCATTACTGAAGAATTTAGCATTAATTAAGAGATTTTAATTAGTATTTTATCAATTAAGTATTCTTCTATATAGAGTCAACCATGAATCAGAACAAGAACAGCCACTTGACTTCATATGCATATTTGCATGAATACACATAAATATTTTTTTTTAAAAAAAATTACCTTGAAACTTAATTTTTGAGATAAAAAAATAAAGAGACTTGATTTTTCAAAAAGAAAATATGTTAGAGATAACAACGTACTGTAAATTTTGTTTTTAACAACCAAAAAATTAAAAAAAAATAAAATACTAAACTCATAATTTTATCTTATAATATCCATGCCTGAACTACCAGAATTTGTAAATTTTTTAATGACTGCAACACACAATTAACAAGATGCTACATCTACGGCCTTTTCTTAGGTCAATCCAATTAATCCACGACTATTCTGAGGTTGATTTTGAAATGATGACTCTAATCCTACTCTATTTCTCACGTCATTTTTGTATAAAATAATGTAGTACAAAATATATAAATGTATAGTGTTGCAATATTCATCGACGCAAAACTGTGTTTTGTTGTTTTTTTTAAATATTTTTAAATGAAAAGCTTAGTTTTAAATTTTTATTTTTTAAAAATTTTTATAAATAAAAAATTATATTAAAAACAATATATTTTTAATATATATAAATAGCATATTTGTCTTGTGATTAATAATATTATTTATTTATTTATTTTTGATAAAATTAATAAATAGTAAATTGATAAAATATGTCGTATAGGTGTAATATTTTAAATATATAAATAATATAAAATTATTAAAAATAGTATAAAATAAGATATGAAAAAAAGATAGAATTTTTTTAGTTAAAAATGAAGTAATGAGTTAGAATAAAATTATCATAAAAAATACATTTTAATGTAAAATTTGATATATTTTGATGTATATAGTTAGAGATGCCTTTAATTATATATACTCAATTTTTAGGGTTAGTGTCTAGAAAATGCTCTATAGATAATTCGAGTGCTAAATTCTAAATTTTCCTTTATTATTGCAATAAAATAAAAAATATATATGTATTCTAAAGAATAAATATCACTTCACTAACCTTTAAACATATATTTTACAGTTTTGAGTATATATGTGTGTGAAATTTACCATACCTTAAAATTGACGAAGTCCTTAAAACTAATCTTCATATATTATTAGAAATTTATACTAATGTTTAATTTTCTTAGGTATTTGATAATTAGGAATTAGTGATAAGTACGTGTAGATCATTCTGCGTCTCATAATCCAGTTGAATTTTTCGCAGTCCTAATTCATTTAGCCGCCACCCAAGTAACAATTTTATCTAAGATGTTGTCTTGTATACGTGTATATACA
>CATIWM010638194.1:0-12385 GCA_949671775.1 Mallotus repandus
TACAAGTTTCATGTTTTGTATTTCTCTTGATTCTGTCTTTATGACCACGAAAATTAGAGTACAAAACCTACTCTAAAACAGAATTCAAAAACTATAAAATCACTTTCACACCTCACCATATAATTGCTAATATAATTTAAAGAAAAATAATCAACTTACCCAAATTAGGAGCTGAAATCATCCAATTCAAGTTTAGAAATTTGAGAGAAAAAAGAAGGAAACAAGATTTAGATAGCAAATGGTGTCACACGGGAGAAGAAGGTAAGTGTTTTGTTTTTTCTTCCTACCTCCCAAATATCTACTATATATTATTATTATTATTATTATTATTATTATTATTATAATAATATTTTTAATCAAATATCAAGAAAAGTTCAAATTAATCCTCCTTCTATGCTAAAGCTCAATTTAGTCCCTAAGTTACACATGTAAACAAGTCAACTAGATTCAATTCATGAAAAATACACATAGTCAAATGGAATGGTTTAAAATGCATATGTTCACATAATATTAATTATGGATGAAAATGGGGATGTTACAACTAACTCTTAATAAGGTCATATTTATATGTAGAGAATTATGTTTTTATTAGATATAAACATATAAATATCTCTTACACCATCATCATTAGGAGGCCACCTTGCATGCCACCTCATGACTTGGTTAAGAGTGTATATATGCATATATCTTATAAGTGTAGAAAATAGATGTAGAGATTATTTAAACACATCTCATATGTTTAACCCACATATATATTTCTCTACACATCCCACTAACCAATATGCCCCAATAGTCAACTAAACACACATAAGAGAAAATATCTCCTAACATGCCAAAATGACTTAAATTGATAAATGGACTTGGGCTTGGTTGTGTGACTAACTCTTGGGCCAAGACCAATCCATAAATTAATTGGGCCTAGTTAATGGACTTAGGCCTTTTAGTTGGGCCAACATTTAGCTCAAAGCCCATTCCATCAAACTAATGGGCCTTACATTAATGGGCCTTGGAGTTGGGCCAATATTTGGCCCAAGCCCATTCTTTCAAACTAATGGGCCTACATTAGGTTAATGGGCCTTATATTAATCTTTGAGCCAAAACTCTTTTAGGCCTAGGCCCATACACCTTGGGCCATTACTCCAAGTCCATAAGGAAACAACATATATTCATTATTTAATACTTTAATTAATATCTCATATTAATCAAATATTTAATAATTAAACTCTTGGTGGAATTAGGTTTCATAATATCCTAGAATCATTGCTCAAAGCATAAATCCAATTTCATTAATCTTAATTAATTGATTAAACTCTTTAATCAATAATTAGATTAATAAGGTGATATGGAAAAACTCTTATAGGTGTGACTTACTAGGTTCATGTCTAATTGGTAATGAGACTATAATATCAACTCATGATATTATTTGAAACTCTTTCAAACCTAAATGTGAAAATCCTAATTATACACATTTAGTTCTCATAAGTTGCAAGTGACCCCTAACATCGATATCACAACTACCCAATTAGATATGAATGCATATGATGATTCACACGAACCCTTATGGTCATAATTACCGTGCACTAGAATCCCTTCATTAGAAGATCTTGATATAGCCTAGAGTCAAGTTAAAGTCAAACTCTAATAGCTTTATCATATGACCTCATCTCAAGTTATTCTTGATAAAACATAATAAATACTAAAAACACTTTCTAGCACTGAAACTCTTTCAGAATATGTTATGTTTGTCCTGGCCAGGAACTCTATTCATTAAGAGCAATCTTAGATAGCATAGGATCTATCCCGGTTCACTCTAGGTAATGAATCCTATCTTGGCTGAACACTCATCCCTATATTAAACTGACTAGAGCCACTACACGCCATATACCCATGTGTGAATAACACAAGTATGTAAGCGGTAACAAACTCTAACAACTCAAATGTGGATGATCGTGTCACCTCAGGTCAAAGGACTATATGCACCTTTATGACCTAGACTGTGATCGTTGACTATAAGTGAATATCCTTGCAATCATAAATCTAACGTCATTGTTCGATCCACCCATCATATGAGTATCCACATGTATATTCTGATATCTCATATTAAGTAGCAGGAGACTCACTACCTCCCACTATTAGCATCACATACTAATAAAGAAAAATAGATAGAGTTGATAGTCTAATTAATATTATCCAAATATTAATTAATTGACTATGAACAAGTTATAGCATATGTACTAAATAAATTTGTAGCTCATATTATCAACTCTTGATAATAAATTTATTTAACATAATGCTAAAGGATAAATACTCAAATAAATAAACACTTTTATTTAAATGAATACTTTATTGCCATTTGGGATAATTTACAATGTCGTTATATATTACAAAATGGCACTAGGGCACATCTATGCTAACAACTTATTCCTCTAGTTTGTAAATTTTTATATTGATATCTTTCTTTTTTTGGTATTTTCATTATTTCTTTTTCTATCATTTCTTTATTAAGAATTGATATCCTAGTGTTTCCTTTTGTATCAACTACATTAATTGCTTCTTCGGCTACTTTTCCTACATAATATTGTTTTATTTCTCTTTTGAAGATTGGATTTTTAAATATCTTTTTAAAATTATTGTTTGGTTGTTGTTTTTCAAAAATATCTTTTATTACTAATATTAGGTTCATAATTTATTAATTTTAAATATTTTTCTCTATCAAATTCTTGTTCTATATAATTCCTTCCTATATCACTATTCTCTTATTTAATCATATTATGATGATCCATTAGAAGTTATTTTATATATAGTTCCATCCTCACTTATTTCGGAAAGTTCTGGAATTACTATATATCCTTCTATTTTTTTATTTTTCTTATTTGGACATCCATTTGCAAAATGCTCCCTTTTGTCTACAAATATATAGCATTTAGATTTTGACTTATCTAATTTTCTATTGTATTTCTTTCTATATTTTTTCTTCTTGCTATAATATGATTTTCTATATTTCCTAATTTTTTTTTCAATTTCTTTATTTATGCTTTTTATGTGTATATGGTTCATATCCATAAGTAGGTATCAGGGGAAATTTTTTACAATTTAGATTTTATTTATTTTTAGTTTGTTTATACATTAATCTATATTTATTTAATGACATACATTTTGTTTCTAAATACCATTGTGCAAAAGCAATCCTTGTTCCTAAAAAATCTTCAGGCATATTTAATTCAACATATTTTTGTAATATTTTATTTCCCCATAGTGCTGGTAATTTATAAAATATTAAATTTAAATATACTTTATCTGCTGGGTCTTTCCTTCCTTTTATATAATATTCTTTGAATTTAAATGCATATTCGTTAAAGTAATTTATAGCACACATTTGTAATTTAGCTAAATATTCTTTATAAGTATTTTATGAAATTATTACCTCCTTATATGTAAAATGTTTTAATAATAATTTTCTTATTCTCTTACTAATTCTATGTTTGTAGTTACATTTTCTATTCCTAGTAATTGATCAAACCAATTAGCTAAAATTTCTAATAATGTTTGTTGTAATAATAATTTTACTTTTGGAACTTCTAAATCTCTTTTTATTATTATAGTTGAATTCATTCTTGCATAATTTTTTATTTCTTGTGTAATACTTTTACATGTTCTTTTTAACTAATATACTTCTCCTTTATAATTTTGATTTTTTATTATTCTTTCTTCAACTCTATTTGAAGATTCAGCTTCTTCTCCTACAGTTGGATATTTTATTGGTGCTATGGGTGTTGTTGGTTAAAATTTGATCTCATTCATTAAAATTTCTTATTCTGTATCTAAATCTTCATTAGAAGAAGATTCAATTATTTCCATTGTATTTATTTGTTCTTCTAAGGCAGTTGTTTCTAGTTGATTAATTAAATCTAATATTTCTTCAGAATTAGTTTCTATACTAAATATTCCAATTTTATTCCATTCTTCATTATTATATTCAATTTCTATTGTTTTTTCTCTTTTTGGATTAATTACTTGTAATATTTTAGGATTTCTAGTTACTATATTTTTTATTTCTATGATTTCTTCTTTAAGTTCTTCTATATGTTCTTTAGTTTTTTTTAATATAAATAATTTATATGGAAATTAGTATTATTTTGTCTTACCAATAATTGTTGTGTTTTTTATAATCCTTCAAGGATTGATACTCCTGCAGATTTTTCATCATAAGTTTTAGCATTTTCTGATGTTGTTTTGTATACAAAAGATTCTTCCAGAGCCATTAATCAACTTGTTTATAAATTTCTTCATATCTTAAAGTCATTCTTCTATTAAAATTTAATCTATTTTTTATTATCCTATACATATGATGATTATTGTTGACCATTTACTAGATCAATTCCTAATTTTTACTTTGACATACAATTTGGGTTACTAATAATTTCTTTTAAGTGTGTAGGGACTTAATTCATTTTATTTAAAGTCTGGAGATATAAAATACTCTTTTATAAGTGTATTTTAATGAAGAATATCATCCCATATAAGTATCCAAATTATCTAGAGCAAATAGAAGTAAAAAAATCACATTTTTGGACTTACAATTGTTGCTCATGAGCTAGTCACGAGCAGCACCTCTACAGAAACATTTTTTGCTTCTTCTTCGAGTGAGTAAGTCTGAGGTGCTCATGAGCTGTCCTCACGATCATGAGTAGCTCATGAGGGCAGGCCAGACAAGCTACAACGAGCAAATTCAAATGGAACGGTCACTAAACTTGACCATTAATATTTCTTATAAGCGTTCTGTGAACATTAATATTTTGTACTTTATTAACTCTTGAGAGAGTTAGTTATCTGTTAGAATAGGAAGTCTTGTTCTTCTATTTTCTAAAGATTAAGAAAAGGGAAGTGAGATTATATTCTAATTGTAAAAGGTTGAAGTGTTTGCCTATTGAAAACACTTAGGAATTTAATTTAAGAGTAAGCCTCAAAATTCTTGTTTGTTTGGTTGAAGAGTTAGCCTATAAACTTTTATTTGTAAGGTTTGAGTTGAGCCTAAAATTTAAGATTGTAAAAATCAATCTACGGAATAGATTATGGTGATTCAAAATCCTAACTTGGGGATAAGTTAGGTGGAGACATAGGATTATTAAGAATTTGAACTTCTTAAATACTTGTGTTCATTGTTCTTTTCATTGTTCTTCATTCTCAATTTTCTCTTAATTCTTATTTAATCCTTTTAATTTTCTTCAAATATTCTATTAGCCCTATTCACCCCCTTTAGTGCTCTTTCAATTGGTATCAAAGCTTGAATTCTAGGAACTTAATTACTAGAAGTCAAGATCATGAGGAGTAAATCTTAAAATTTCTCTTCACTTAGACCATTCTCTAACAAAAGTGATTACTCACATTGGAAGTTCAAAATGGAACTCTATTTTGATAGTGATCCAATAAAATTGTGGGATGTCATCGTAGATGATTGGGAACCTCCTAAAGCCAAAATTGATGATGTTAAAGTAGTTCTCAAAAGAAGTCAATAGAATCAAACTGAAAAAGAAGAGAATCACAAAAACAAGAGAGCAATGATCATACTACTACTCTCTTTCATAAACACTTGAGAATCATTATGAAGGTAATGTGCAAGTGAGGAGCAAGAAGGTTCAAATTTCATATTTATGAGTATGAACTCTTCAAAATGAAGCCATATGAATTAATAGCGGAGATGACAAATCGTTTCAATGCTCTTCTCACCACCCTCAAGAAACTTGGAAAACGTTTCTCCAAGGAAGAAGTGAACAATAAGATTTTAAGAATCCTACCTAAGAAAGATTGGGAATCTCAGGTCACTTCAATTGAGGAAGCTTAAGACCTCTCAACTCTCTTAACCGACGTGCTTATTGGAAAGCTCCTTACACATGAGCTAACTATAAAGCAAAGAGGAGATGAACAATAAGAGAAGGAAGAGAAGAAAAAGAGCATAGCTTTAAAGGCTTCACAAGATAAGAAGAGAATAAAAAGAGCATAGCTTTAAAGGTTTCACAAGATGATAGTGAAGAAGAAAGTCTTGAAGAATTAAGTGATGAAGATGGTGATATTATCATGCTCATAAGAAACTTCAAGAAATTCTTGAGAAAGAAGAATTTCTCAAAAACTAGAGACTTCAACAAGAAGTATGAAGGCAAAAAAACTAAAAAGGTTACTTGTTATGAATGCAAGAAATCGGGTCACATTAGAAGTGAGTGCCCAAAGCTCAAATTTAAGAACAAGGGAGCAAATGAGAGAAAGAAGGCCTTCAAAGCTTCATAGGACGACTCCTCTAAATCTAAAAAGGAAGAGGAACAATAAGAAGTGGCCAACCTTTGATTCATGGCTCTTGAAGACAAAAATGAGGTACCATCTACTTCTTATTCTTCTAATGATGAATATTGTGGTAATGATGATGATGATGAGAGCTCTATTATAAGCAAACTCTTGCTTAAATGGAAAAGCTTACTTTCCAAGAAGAAGCATGATAAGCATGAGCTATCTAGCTTAACTAAGGAATTTGAAAACTTAAAAAATGATTTTTCTAAACTTGTTAAATCAAATGAAAAACTTGCTAGTGATTTAAAATCTTCTAGTTCCTTAGAAGACTAACTTAAGAAAGCAAGTGATGAAAATCATAAACTTTCTAAAGAGGTCCTAGAGTTAAAGGATTCCATTTTTAAATTCAAGAGAGGAAAAGAATCTTTAGATAGTCTTCTTAACTCTCAAAAATTTCATGGAGATACTCATGGAATTGGATATAAAAATGGAATGCCTTCCTCATCATCATCTCACAACAATTTCATTAAAGCTTCATATGACTCTATTCCTTCAACTTCTAAACCTCTTGAGACTCAAACTTTCAAATCTAAAAAGTCTTATATGTCAAATGACAAAAATAAGTCTCATAAGATTCAATCTTCTTTGACACAAAGGGGTAAGGCACAAGCTAATCGGTCTTAACCTAAACATGCTTATATATACACTAGACATAATACTCCTAAGCATGTTACATAAACCTATCAAAATACGCATTGCCATTATTAATGTTTGTCTCACACTATGACTTAAAAGAATTTTAGGAGACCTACACATTCACTACATAAAAAACATTATTCATATACTAGGAAATCATATCCTACTAGAAGAAATAAATTTGCTTATGTTGAATGCTTCTATTGCATGACCAAAGGTCGCTCTAGCAATGCTTGCTTTTATCGAAGGCTACATTTGCAATTGCTTCCTTCAGATTACTTTAGAACTAACAAACCTAGACCAACAAAGGTTTGGGTTCAAAAGAATGTATAAATTATGTTATGTAGGAGTGCTTGAAGTCCACAAGAGCAAAGAGTAAGTGGTACCTTGATAGTGGATATTCAAGGCATATGATGAGTGTCGTACATCAAGTTGTGGCTGTCTCCAAAAGGGTCCAATGATGATAATATCTTTTCAAATATGACAAATGTTTGTTCATTCTAAAAGGAATCGATTACACATACTGGAATATAGCGGAAGCGTGGTGTGAGCACAAAATCGGTTAGGATAAATTTCAAAAAATTTTCCTAGTGTGTAATCCTTGCATAAAAGGAAAGAATTCCAAAAACTACTAAGATCATAACACATTTAATTTACACAACTAATTTGCTTGCATGCTTAACAGACAATAAAAATCAAAGATTCACAGACCAACCAAAACATAAAGCATGGCAAGAGACCTAAATCTGGAGTTTAGTAACTCTTACAAACTCTAAATATCGGTAGCACGCTCGATAGGCTTTAAGAAATGGTTGATGCAAATCTACAAGCTCCTAGCTCCCTAAGTGTGAAGCCTCTAGCTTGAAACACATAAGTGGCACCGAAATGACTCCAAGCTTTGAAGAATCTCTACCCACAAGCTCCTCCTTTGTGGTGACCCAAAAGCTTGCTAGAGCTCCTCTCCTTGTTTGGATAATGTAGGACTTCTTGCCTCCTTTGGATAAATGACAATGGACTTATCAAGAAATACAACTTTTGTATCTCTCACTCACACATTTACAACACTTAGAAGAAAAAAGAAGAAGAAGAAGACTCAACTCTTATTTTTTTTAGTGTTTTAATCTCTCTCAAATGTAAGTGATAATAGAAGTGTGTAGAGGAACTCCACTAACTTAGTGTATATGTGAGAGACTAATTTTGCATGTAGAGATCCTCCACTAACTCAAGCTTGAGTATTGAATTAGCTATCTCATGCATGTAGAGATTATCCACTTACTTTTGACTTTTGCATTAAATAAGTAACCTCATGCATGTAGAGATTCTCCACTAACTAAAGGTGCATGCTTATGACACATAGCCATGGTGTCACTCATGCAATCACAATGCATGGAAAGCACATGCTTAGGTGGCCACCGTGCAAGCATGAGCATCACATGCTTATGCTTATGTGTCACCTCCTTTAATAAGTGGGCTTTAATTAGTTGGGCTTATTTAACTCTTAAATGAGCCCATCTTTACAACATCCACTAATTAGATTTATGGACTTTATTTAACACTTAAATAAGGCCCTTCTCACTAATACACTTAATTATTTAAGCCCATCCATCATCCATTAAGCTACATGTATATGGCCCATATCATGGTCCATATCCAAACTAGTATTGGTGACAAATATTAATTTGGTCCTTAAACTTAATATCACATATTAAATTAAATCCAAATTAATATTTAATAGTCCTAACCTTTGAATTAGATTTCAAGATATGCTAGATCCCCGCACAAGAGAAAATCCAATCCAATTAATTTAATTAATTAATTAAACACTTTAATTAATAATCAAATTAATTATTATCATTGTCGATGCTACTCTTATGTGTGTGACTTACTAGGTTCAAGTCCAAATGGCAATAGAAATAAATAATATTAACTCTTAATATTATTGGAAACTCTTTCCAAGCTAAATGTGAAAATCCCAATCAATCACATTTAGTTTCCATAAGTCATGAGTGACCTCTAGCATAAATGTCACGACTACCCAATTAGAAATGACTGCTATCCGTAAATTTGCAAGAACCATAGAACATAATTACCATGCACTCAATGTCCCTTCATTTCAAGATCCTGACATTGGCTAGAGTCATGGTCAATCAAACTCTAATTGCCTCAATCATATGACCTCATCTTCAGTTTAATTCTCGATAAAACATGGCTTCTACTAGAAAACACTTTCTAGCACTGAGAACTCTTTTCGGTTAAGTCAAGTTTGACCTGGCCAGGTACTTATTCATCGAGAACAACTTAGATAGCATAGGATCTTATCCTAGTTCAGTCCAGGTAATGAATTCCATCTTGGTCGATCACTCATCCTTACATATAACCGACTAGAGCCACCACACTCCATATACCCACACATGGCTAGCACAGGTATGTAAGTGGTAACAAACTTTAACCAACTCTATATGGATGACCATGTCACCTCAGGTCAAAAGACCATATGCACCATTATGTCCAAGACAGTGATTGTTGACAAAAGTGAATTTCCATGCAATCGCTTATTTTACATCACAGTTCAATCTACCCATCACACGAGTATCCACATGTCTATTCTGATATCTCATATCAAGTCACATGAGACTCACTACCTCCCACTATCGATATCATATACCAATTAAGGAAAATAGACAGAGGTGATAGTCTATATATTAATACTACCCATTTATTAATCCTATGACTATGAACATTTTATAGCATATGTACTAAAAGAATTTGTTACTCATATTATCAACTCTTGATAATAAATTCTTTTAACATAATGCTAAATACTCAAATAAATAAACACTTTATTTAAATGAATATTTAATTGCCATAGGGATAAAAGTACAATGTCATTTATATTACAAGAATTGGCACTATGGCATATCTATACTAACAATCTCCCAGTTTCACTAGCGCCATTCACTACAATATCTAAAACCCATCTTCTCAAGATGATGATCTAACTGTAACTGGGTGAGTGCCTTAGTTAGTGGATCAACCACATTATCGGCTGAAGCTACCTTTTGCACGAGCACAACGCCTTTTCCAATAAGTTCTTTGATAATATGAAAATGCCTTTCTATGTATTTGGATTTCTAGTGAGACCTCGGTTCCTTTGCCAAAGCGATGGCTCCATTGTTACCACAGAAGAGAGGAACTACTGACTCAATAGAAGGAACAACTCCTAGTTTGATGATGAACTTTTAAATCTAAACAGCTTCCTTAACAGAATCTGATGCAATTATGTACTCGGCCTCTATAGTGGAATCAACAGTGATACTTTGCTTAGAACTCTTCTAGTTCACTGCACCTCTATTACAGGTGAAGACAAATCTAGAGATAGACTTTTTATCATCCACATATGACTGGGAGTCAGAATCTGTGAAACTTGTAAGCTATAAATCACCTCCTCCATAAGTCAAGACTAAATCCTTAGTCCTTCTCAAGTACTTAAGGATAGCCTTAACTGCCACCCAATGCTCTAAGCCTGGGTTGGATTGAAACCTGCTAGTCACACTAACAGCATAGGCAATGTCCGGCCTAGTACACAACATAGCATATATTAGGCTTCCTATAGCCGAAGCATAAGGAACCTTGGCCATCTCTACCATTTGCTCGGGTGTCTTGGGTGACACCTCTTTAAATAGGTGGATACCATGCCTAAAGGGTAACAATCCCCTCTTGGAATTAAGCATGTTGAACCTCTTCAACCACTTTTCTAAGTAAAGACTTTGGGATAAACCTGTCATTCTCTTCGATCTATCTTTATAGACTCGAATCCTGAGAATATAGGTAGCCTTCCCTAAATCTTTCATTGAGAAGGTTTTAAATAGCCATACTTTCATAGAGGTCATCATACTGACATCATTACCAATAAGAAGAATGTCATCTATATATAAGACTAGGAAAGTGAGTTAGCTCCCACTAACCTTCTTGTAAACACATGGCTCATCCTCGTTCTAATGAAACTATAAGAATAAATAGCCTCATCAAAACGATGATTCTAACTCCTTGAAGCTTGCTTTAGACCATAGATTTATCTATTAAGCTTGCATACTTTTGAGCTATCCTTAGATTCAAAACCCTTGGGTTGCTCCATAAAAATTTCCTCCTCAATATAACCATTAAGGAAGGCAACCTTTACACCCATTTGCCAAACCTCATAATCATAGTATGCTGCTATAGCAAGAAGAATCTGAATGGATTTAAGCATGGCTACTAGTGAGAAAGTCTCCTCATAGTCGACCCCTTGCCTTTGGCGAAACCCTTTCGCTACAAGCCTAGCTTTATAGGTCTCTACCTTCCCATCTGCACTAATCTTTCTCTTAAAGATCCATTTACACCCAATAGGTACAATGCCCTCAGGAGGATCAACAAGTGTCCAGACTTGGTTTGCATATATGGAATCCATTTCGGTTCTCATTGCCTCAAGCCATCTTGAAGAATCTTTATCATATAAAGCTTCTTCATCTATAGTAGGATCATCAATATGAATGCTCTCTTCATGAACATGCAACTCTTGCACATCATGAAGAAAGCCATATCTCTCCGGAGGATGAGATACCCTACTAGACTTTCTAGGAGTCAGTGTGATGACATTCTCAACTGGAATAGGCTCTTCGGGTTGATCAATATCCATTCAGTAGAAAGATAAAAGCAATACCCTAAACTATCTTTAGGATATCTAATAAATCATTCTTTAATCGACTTTGGATCCAACTTGTCCTATTTTAGCTTTTTAATAAAAGCTGGGCACCCCTAAATCTTAACATGCTTAACACTTGGTTCCCTACCATGCCATATCTCATATTGTGTGGTAGAAACAGACTTGGATGGAACTCGATTAAGAATGTAAGAGGCCGTTTCCCTTAAAGTGAAATAGGAAGATCGTTATAGCTCATCATAGAACATACGATATCCAATAAGGTACGATTCCGCCTCTCGAACACACCATTCAACTGAGGTGTTCCCGGCAGTGTGAGTTATGATGTAATGCCATATACCTCAAGGATGTTATAGAGCAGCCTACACACCATGAAGATGAGCATGATCAAGAAGGCAAGGATAAAGTTCAAGAAGTTTCTAGTCCGATTAGCATGCCTAAAGGACCTATAACAATGTCTCAATCTAAGAGGCTGCAACAAGCATTAATCCATCATCTACAAGGCTTAGTGAGTTCAGTTAATGAAGGTTTACAAGGACATCAAAGCTTTGGAGTAAATGCAGCTCAATTTCAATACAACTTAATTTAAGTCCAAGTTACTAATAGGTTTAATTAAGTGTGTAATGGGCCACCTTGGTTATGGGTTGGTTATGTATGTATGGGATAGCTATTTAAGTATTGTTATTTGGGTTTAATTATGTCAAATAAGGG